>VZUI01070973.1:0-104717 GCA_013401135.1 Cettia cetti
CCTCTCCTCTCCTCTCCTCTCCTCTCCTCTCCTCTCCTCTCCTCTCCTCTCCTCTCCTCTCCTCTCCTCTTTCTCCTCTCCTCTTCTCTCCCTCATAAGGATACTAGAGTAAGTGGGGTTTTTTATGCTTGCAGTGGCATTAACCATTGTGTTTTTATGCCCCACTTACCTTGCATCGCTGTAAATGGGACTTGCAGTAGCTCTGCCAGCCCCATAATACTGTAGACCATTTCAAACCCATTAAAGGCTAATGGATATCTAGTGACAGAAAGTGTGCTGTGTGCCAATTAGAATATTTAAACTGTGTAATAAAAAGGGGTTAATAAAATCACCTTAGAAGTTGAAAGTATGTTTGAAGGTAATGTGCTATTTTTTTTTCAGGTGTTTGAACAATAAGAGTATTTTTAGAAGAAAATTTATCTGTCATTTTTTAAGGGCCAAGGAACATGCAGAAATATGTCTTCTTTCCCTATTTTTTTCCATATATTTTAATGTATATTTAGTAACAGAGTTTTTCCCCTCCACATTATAATAAACTCTTTCAAAACTGATAGCTGGTAGATTCATGTGCTTAACCATAGGTTTCATTCCATATATAGAGCAAGAACTTCACTGAAGATACAGAATTCCAGTGGCATGAATAATTTAATAATTGCACTTTTAAAGTTTTTTCATCCTTTCTCTCTCTGGGATTGCCAGACCCATCTGTCTGGCCTCTAAACCTGTTTACAGGTATAAATGTAAAATATAATGTAAAAATAAAAAGCCCTCTTAGTTGCAGTTTCAGAATTCTGTGATTGAATGTGGGGAATGCTCACCTCATTGGTGAACTGCAAAATAAATAGAACAGTTGGGTTTTTTTTTTCTCCTTTTGTGCTTCTAGTGATGTGCAGTATATTATATTTCAGTTCACTTAGTGGGGAGTTACAGGCCAGACACACAATGATATAAATTGGTAGAGCTACATTGACTTCCATGGAATTAGACCAGTTGGCTGATAGTATTTATGGCTGTGGCCATCAGAAATCATGAAATTCATATATTAGCTATAGCTGTCATGTGTGGAAGCTATTATTTAGGCTAATTGAATTAATTAAAATAAATATTTATGTTTAAAGCAAAACAGTTTATGTTCTAATAAGATAACAGACACATTTTACGCATCCTTTTCTTTGCTGGATTTTCTTCCCTACAGATAATGATCTTTCAATCTCTGTTCCATAAATATGCATGTCATGTTCAGGTTTCTATTCAATGCATGCATGAGTAAGTACCACTGAATTTGATTAACTTCATTAACGATAAATAATGAAGAACGCTATTTTAACTATTTTAGGACAAACAGTCACCTGGATAATGTTACTTGCTTGAGTAACCTTCTTCATCGTAATGGGATTGCACACAAGGGTAAAGTTACTCAGATATGTATGTGTAGGTTCAGTCTTTTATTATGTAGCAACCTTTAGAGCTTTTACTATCTGGCAAGCAATCATTTATATCCTTTTTAAAAAATATTTATGGCTTCCTTGACTAATTGCTTCTTACATGACTTAGAGCCTTTTGCATTGGTATCATTTGTTAAAACACATCCAGAAGCAGGCAGAGCAGAATCATTTTTCAACTTTTTAGTGTCATTTTTATAGACAAATAACACTTGTAAATGATGGATAATAGCCAGCAGAATGCTGTGTTGTATAAAATGAGCATGAGTTACATTTGCTGGCAGATAGAAGGTTAACTTTGCTATGAACTAATTGAGGAGCCTCATGGTAAATGCAAAAAGGTGTGTGCACACTATAAACAAGACTTGAACTAGCTAAAAGGAGGATTTAGGTTAATTCAGTATTTATTTTGATTTTTTTGCACATTACCTGGTGTTTTCTTTAAAAAAAACAACCCACAAAAGCCATATTGAGCCGTAATGAGCTTATAAAAGTCCAGAAGGAGAGACACAGACAGCATGTTTAAAAAGATGAGGCCTGTCAGAGTATTGGGGGTGGATCTTGTGCTCCTTCAAGTCTGGTGCAGGCATGGTCACTTCCATTTGCAGTTTTGACTTGAGCGTTTGTTTCTTGTCTCATAAAATACTGCTTACTTGGCCAGTATGTGAGAAAGTCATTCCATTTTTTTTTTGTGTTCTGCACTTCATAGTTTACACTTACGCTGTATTTTATGGCAGAATTCAAAATAACTGCCTTTTCTTTACCTGAGAAATATGTGCAGTTGTATATTACAAATATGTGCAACTGAATAACTTTTTTATAGGAGAGCACTTGACAGATGCCAGTTAACGTCAAGGGATACAAATGCTCAGTGCCAAGTGATGGCAGGATATACAAATCAACCTGGTACCAAATTTTCTTTTCTGCATAAACAGCACAAGGCTGTGACCTAAATGGACCCTGTGCAAATGTTTAACTTGATGCACAGGAGGAATTGTGGTGGTTTAAATGGAATTATTCAAGTATTTTAAATGTGTGTGCTTATGTGCTCACAAAATGGGGGCTACAGGAAGTAAGATCAGAGTTTGAGCTTTCAGGTTCAGTAGAGCCCTGTATAAATGTTCTTTCACTCACCTTAAAATTCCAAATAGGATCACTTTATTTCTTACTAGAGGGGCTGGATCCAACTTGTCAGTGCTACCTGACACTTTTGGGGACATTGCTGCGGAACAGCATTGTCTGTTCACTGATTAGATACTTTTCAGTTGCTTTTGGGGCTTTTTTTTTTTTTTTTTTTGTACCTCTTTACTGGCAGGCTGCTTGCCTGCCTCATTGCGTTGGCTTCTTTGGCTGTGAGAGCTGAGAAAGCTGTAGACCATCTAAACTCTTCTGGTAGTCTGTCTCAGGGGTGGTCAGCATCTCTTCCCTGATAGGATCAGATCAAACATGCCTCCATCATGGTCAAAACAAAGGCATTGTTCTTGGTGGGCACTCCCTGCCAGCTCCTGTGGAGCTCAGCTTTCTTCCTCTGGGGCACAGATAGGTGCAGATCATTGTGTGATGGGGATCAGCCCATCACACTCTTTGTGGTGGGAGAGAAGCTGGGTAGAGTCCTTCTGTTCCCACCCTGGCTGCAGGGCAGGCACCACTTCTATAAACTCACTCATCACAAGCCTTTCCTCAGGGACTCCAAGTGCTCTCTGAAGCCCAGCTCAAACAGGGAGTTTGGGATGACCTTTTAAATTTGTGTTCCCAGAGGTTTTTCCAGCATTTTAGTAGGACTAGTTTGCCCTTGTGGGTCATTCTAAATACTTAACATTGTATTTACTCATCCTGTCTTTAATTTTTGCAATGGTTTCAATTTGACTTTTAAATAAATATTTAGGGTGGGGATAGAAATTAAACAGTTGAACTCTTGCCAGCATCCCTTTTTTGTCCTTTTTCAAAGGCATTCATGAGACTCAGATGTAAAACTCTGGATAATATCCTTCCAGTTATGGCATCTGGCTTCTTGGCAGTCTCTTTGAGAAGTTGGCAGGCTTGGTGTTGCCTTTAAATCCAAACCTAGCTCACTTGTAATTTTTTTAAGATGCTTTCTCCTTCTGCTTGTCATTTTTGCTTGCTTTACCTTTGATTTGGATGAATTCTTGCTTTATTAATAATTTGAATCTACCATGCTTGCCCAGTTTTTCATCTAGCCAGAATCTCATGGTAAAAAGAGACTTTTTAAAATGGTTTTAAGATGGGTACATGTATCTGTTTTAAAGTGACCTCCAACTGTGTGCAAGAATCTGGTTTTGGTTTTTTGGGTGGGCCAGTGGGTTGAGTGTATCCGGAATAAAGGTAATCTTTACTGGACTGGGTAGCCATAATGCTGTGTTTCAGCAGCTTCTTTATTGCTACAGTAGTACTCAGGTCCATGTTTCTGAAGTGTTAGCTCTTTAGAAGGTAATTTAACAGCTTTACTGAAAAATGAGTTTGTGTAGGGAGTATTTGAATACAGCCATGTTTCAGATATTCTCCCTCCACCCTTTTTTTTTTAATTCTTGCAATTTCCTTTGGTTTTCAGCATCCAGATGAAACCTGAGTGTGTCTTTCAGTCTCTTGTAACTTCCACTGCTGTGTTTTTTCCATGTGTTGTACATGAATGTGCAGCTGCCTGTGTGTGAGTAGATGTTTGTGTGTGAGCATGAGTAGGAAGCAGCATTGCCTCAAGGTAGCTGGCAAGCCTGCAGAAGGGAGCATGCCTGGGCACACACACTGCCCTGCAGTTCCCTGCATTGCAAATAGTCAAGAAATTTGGTTTCTTTGTTTTAGTCGGTATTACAGTGCTGCTCCACTGGGTCTGGGGGAGGTGAATCCTCCATGGCACAGTTTCACCCCAGTCTCAGAGAGAATGGCACAGAGTCTGTGATACTTCTTTGTCGCCCAGGGAGAAATATTCCATGCTGAGGTCAGTACTAATTGAAGCCTTTTGCACAACAGCCGCAGGAGCGGGTACCAGACAGGCTCCCTGGGAAGCAGCCTTGCCTTTTAGATAGTGTCAGATCACAGGCGTGGCTTAATGGAGTTGTTGCTTATCCATCAGCCCTGAATCGAGGATGGATGCATTTTCCCAGTTCTCTGTGTCTGGGACATTGCGTTAAAGGAGTGTTGCTTTCTACTAGGAATAATAAAGAATGTATGACTTGTGTCTTGTGTCTGGTGTTACCTGTCTGTTTACGCTCGTAGGTTTCCACTGGATGTAGTATCTTTGGATCATCCCCTTATTCTTTTGGAAGAGGCTGTCAAGCCTCAATCTTTGTTCGAGGGGCAAGAGGAGAAGGACAAGAGGAGTGTAAATGCCATGTCCTGTACCCAGCTGGTTCCCAGCTGCACAAGAAAGGCAGAGTGCCCCCCTGGCTGGCCAGGCATAGCTGAGGCTGATGTGCTCCTTCACACTCACTAAGCTTATTACCTGGTGGATGTGGGCTAAAAGTAATCAAAAAGCTGTGAGGTGGGTCAGCATTGCAAGCACTGAAGAAAATACCAGGCTTCTCTATGGGATTTTTTGTGTCAAAATAGAATGTGGTGCAGCGAAAAGTGTAGGTCAAGGTGAATAGTTGGTCGTTGCTTTTAGTCAATTGTTGCAGATAAGAAAACCCCTTATGGGGGCTGGAGGATGCATGTTGAACAAGCCTAAAAAGAGCCAGCCCATGGTTACAAGAAGGTAAATCAATATATTTCTCTTATAAACTCATTTTCGCCTGAAGTCTCCTTAATGTAACAACTACAGGCCTCTTCTTAAAAGGCACATATCTGCTTTGCATGTATATATCCTAAACCTTTAGAGCTCTAATTCATTACAACTGTTTGTACCATACAGGTACATGTATTTCTGACTTCAATGAAAGAGCACTACCACCTTTGTTTCAGTTTTAATTGTTCGTGCCAGAAGTTGCTTGTGTACTGGCTTGATTTTGTTACAAAATATGGATTTCGCCATTTTAATTACAAAATTAAAAATAAAAAAACTGATCAGAAATTTTTTACTAATTGCATTAATTTTCAATTCCCATTTTAATTAGTTGTGATTCAGACTAGATATCCTACACTTCATTATGAAAGGCAGTTAGCTATTAGAAATTTCCAGTGCACTTTGTATAACCTCCTGTCCCCGTGCCCCCTATGTAAATAAAAGAGAAGATGCTATTAGTGTAAGGTCAGAGATGGGGTCCATTAAGTCAGCCTTTGCTACCAGTGACCACACAGGGTGGATAAAGGTGACACCAGAGCAGAGGAGGCACTAAATACTTGAAGTAAGCTTGTGTACATTAAAGTGTGTTAAACCCCTGTGTGAAGATGTTTGGTCTATCCTCAAAGGGATCTTACATCAATGCAGTTGATCCCTTTTCCTCTTGGTGGAAGGATAAGCTGCCATAATATATGTTCATCTGACTGGGAGCTGACTTCATTCCCTCAGTTGATTTGCGTTGACTTTCCTGAGAACCCCTGTGAAGATGAATCTTCAATTGCAGCAGTATCTCTCTCCTCTTAACCTACAAAATAATTGCCTCAGCTGAGATATGTCTCTCTTAGCTTTTTTAAAATGCTGACTTTCTAATAGCAGCTTTTTCTGAATTACATCAGGCTTTCTATTTATACACTGTTTTCTTTTCTGTGTTGCAGTGGGTTAGGAGAAGGGAGGTCTGTGATCTTTGGCCATATAAGATAATGGATTAATTCTTATTACAAGTTCAGATTTTCATCATTTTTTTACGCATTGTCTGGTAAATAGAAATTTAACTAGAAACAAATTCTCTTTGTGATGGAGGTGTCAAATGAACCTCAAGCAGTTCAAAGCATGATGATCTAGATTCATGTATTTGATCATTATAGGTAGCACTGCTGATAGGCACAGTTGTTGCACGTTGTTCCACACGCAACCATTGCCCCTGTTTGGGGAGCTGTAGGTAGCCCTGTCAAAGGCACTTTTACAGCATCAGCTCATTGTCTGCACCCTTTGAGTGCAGCTGCTGTGCCCATGGAGTGACAGTGGGTGAGTAAAAATGTTAACCTTGATGGCTGAATGAAACAGCACCTTGTGACACAGAACTCGTTGAGCTTCTCCCCTGGCTTGTACAGTTTTATCTGCGGTTTTATTTTTCAGAGTGCTGAATTTTGTTGTAAATACTGAAATAATGTTACTTGAAAGCAACAGTATGTTGTACTACCTGCCAATATCATTTGTATAGAATAGGAGCAGCATCTATCAGTTAGAAACATAACTCTGTTTTTAATCCTCACTTCAGGTTTAAAACATAATGCTAGGAATGAGCTTCAGGGAAGTAATTTGTAAGGAATTTTTATGACTCTCTTCCTTTTTAATCTGTGTGAGTGGATAGATAATATAACTTTCACTGGAAAAGCTCAAAGAGTCATATTTGTAGGGGATAAAGACATTAACTTTTTGTTCCCAAGAAGTTTAAATTGCACTTGATTTGCAAATTTATAAAGCACTTTTTAATACATAAGATTAACTCTAGGTATCAGTGGATGAGTATTGGTAGTAGTTTCACAGTGTGCAGATATCTGAACGAGGTGAGGGCTTGTCTTCTATTGATCCTGAGTTTATGAATGCTAAAGATGGTTCTCCATGTCAGTGGTTTAAGATCTTAGACTAAAACAGTTGTGCTTGTTGTTTAAACAGAATGTCATTCTGGTAAGCTACAATTACTGAATACACATTAGCAAAAATTGCAGAAAGCAGTGAGGTCACACAGAAAGTGATACCCAGTCACCATATGTATTTATTAGTGTCACATATGAAATTTATGAGGCAAAGTAGTGCTGAAAGAATTTTCTGTCTTTCTAAGCAATACTCCTTTGAGGAATTGCCTAAGATGAATGGGTTTGGCTAATTGAATCATACACTTTCATAGTGTGCTACATATAAAAGTAGACTAGGAAATAAATATAATTAAAGTAAACATGTCCTTCTAATTAGTAATTGTTTCTGCTGTTTTAAGCAAATTTCAGTGGCACGAAGTAGCTGTTTCAGTGCAAACCTAATAATGAAGGCTGTAATAACAGGTAAATTAACACAATGGAAAACATTTACAGTGTAACATTCTAAATTAAAAATGACATTAACAAGCCCGATTTTCAAAAAGCTGTATAATTAACATTTATTCAACCCCTGACAAATTAGTGCAATACAAATACTAGATGATTTTATTTATAGCTTATAACATTTTTTCATTTTATTTTTGTTAAGCAGTAAATGGAGCAAATATGGTTCATTTTTTCCAAGAACATGTCATATAAGGGCACTGTCAAAGGAAAAGCAAAGAAAAAGGGAAAGCAAAGATATTTACCCAAAGGCATTTTTTTGGTAAGTGATGTGCAGGAATTGTTTGAATACTTAAAAATATCACCCAGTCAGTGTTCTTGCTTATGTATGCTCTGAAATAAAATGTTGCAAATGGTTTAAGTTGGAGAAATGCAAGTATGAACAGAATAATATCTATTGTGCAATAAAATGCTCTGATTCCCCCAAGTGCATCTTCAAAAAAACATAACATACTGCTAAGTGCTTAGCATTGATGTCTGTCTCTGCAAGAAAATATTACCAACAGTATTTTCTTTTTATGTAATAGAATGCCATGAATAGGTAAGCAAAAATATCCAAACTAGTTAAAAAAAGAAGGCTTTGCTTTAATTTGTGACAAAATATGACATATTTTCACATTATAGAAAATGTCTAATCACATCCCAACACAGAGTATAATATATCGGCACCATACAGACGACCTCCTCTTTCTTGATTTTTCTGCTAAAATTGTAAGAGTAGAAAAATAGTTTTCTGGTGGGATTAGGGGCAGTATTTTTTTTTTTTCAGCTTACCTATCAATAGAAAATAATCATTATTTAATTTACTTTTTTTTACAATGTCTTCTTGATATGTCATAAATTACAACGCATGGCAGACAAATTCAAATATTATGACTCCTTATTCCCAAAGTGAATTTGTTAGACTGTATTCACCCCACAGTTGCAAATCCCGAGAGAAAGTAAAAAAGTAGTCCTTGTAGTGTACAGTCTACAGTGAACTTAAGCTATGGGTTTCAGCTTTTGAGGCAGATAGCTTCTTTTTAGCCATGATTTTCTGCCACATTTTGTGGATGTTCCCAAAGCCCACACTGATGAGAATCTTCCTGAGTTGGTTCTGAATGGCTGGTGCTTAGTGTTTGGCTGTACATGTGTAATGTTGGGCATATTTAAGATGCCAGGAGTTTGAGTTTGGTCACAAAATCATCTTGGTTGTCCCTTGCCTTTCCTGTTGTTGAAAAATGGGATTCAGATTTTTGTGCACCAGTGAGTTTTAGGAATGAAAAGTAAATTTCTAATAGCAAATATAAGCTGCCCTGAGTAGAAATCCTTCTGGAATTTTTAGTGTCAGAGGTAATTTTAAGTTCTTCATAACCAAGATATTTTAGAAAACTTCTTAGTGGGGTTTTTTTGCATGTCATCTCTTGCATGCCTTGCATGTCTTTGTAGCAGCTGAGCATGGTTGATTTGGAGGTGGTGGAAAAAATGCTCCTACTCTCACATCTTACAGATCAGTTTCTGAATTCACTTGCTGAAAAAAGAAAAATGTCTCTGTCCTTCAACCCATATATTTAAAAAAACCCCAAAACCAAAAAACCCCACAAATTATTCCAAATAAAATTATTGCAAATTCTGGGCTGCATAGAACCTTTATTCTGCCCCCTGGCTCTAAGTCAGGAGGGGTGCACCCAGGCCAGCCTGACAGTCAGTCTAATCTTTATAGCTCCTATGAGTCCCTCAGGATTGTGGAGTAGACACATAGGGACTTCCATAGTTCCCTACTCCAGAAATAATCTTTCTGATTAATGTTCCTCCCAGATAAGTGTCTTCATTGTTGGGGAGAGCAAGTCTTTCTTTGGTAAAGGATACAGGAAGGTATTTATGAGGGAGGAGCATCCCTGTAATGATGTCAGGGGGCAGTTTTGCTCATTTTGAAGGAAGGTAGGATGTTGTGTTGTTCAGTGGATAAAGATTTCCTGTTCATGTTTATTTTGTGTATTAAACCTGTCTAAGAAAGAACAATCTTAACAATAACTGTCTGCTGGTGAGGACAGGGTTGTGAGGAGAACTGAGATAAAGAAGCCAAGGAGGCTGTGGAGTTGATACCCAGCCTCTTCCAGCCCTTCCTTTTAAAGTTAGATAACATTTCTAAAATCATATCTAAATCTTCTCTTCTACAAATTAAGTTGCATGACTTAACAGACAGAGAACACAATTCATCATTGTCTGCTCTGCAACAAGTTTTTATAGGTGGGTAGATCATTATCACGTGTCTCCCAGTCTTCTTTTTTCTAAACCAGACAAGTTGAATTTGTCCTTTTTCATACCTCCTTTATCCATCTGTCTCTTTTCTGGGCTATATCACGTGCTTCCTACAGTAGAGCCCTGGCCAGTGTGTGACCTTCTCAGTGCCCAGCTGTGGGTCAGCTTTGGGCGAATCACAGAATTGCAGAATGGGTGAGGTTGGAAGGGACCACAGTGAGTTGTCTGGTTTGGCCTCCCTGCTCAAGGAGGATCACCTTAGGGCACATTGCACATGAAGTCTGTTATCTTAGCTTTCAATGATACTACCTTCAGCTTCATACTTAGGTCTTCCCAACTATTAAATTCTTTTTAATTTAGTGGAACACATCAGGTACAGCAAAATGTTCTCTAGAACCATGTAAAAAACTCAAGAAGTCTTTATTGCGTTACTAAGATACTGTTTTGGTTAACAGCAAAATAGATCCACGTCTGTTACAGTTATTTCACAGTTTTTTCAAGATACGACCCCAAATAGAAACTTGAACAAATTCACTGAGCTTGTTTTCTTTTACTTGTATTAAAAACCCACCCAAATGTATGATCATAAGTTTTTTGCTTTCCATGACGTAGAAAGAAGTAATT
The DNA here is from genome assembly GCA_013401135.1 of Cettia cetti. NCBI lineage: Eukaryota > Metazoa > Chordata > Aves > Passeriformes > Sylviidae > Cettia > Cettia cetti. The sequence goes on from VZUI01070973.1 coordinate 10,419, forward strand.
CTGTGCCATTCCCTTTGTCACTGAGATACTCTGTCAGCATTGCTGCTTCGGAAATTTTAAGAAGGCTAAATGTAGTAGCAGTTTTCTGCTTAACAAGGCATGTTAGCAACAAAATATTCTCTTGTTAATGACAGCCTCTGTTTATTTTTTGCACTGGGATATTCCAGTTACCAAGTGTGAATTTCACCTTGGTTTGTCTGGTTTCAAATAAAAAATCAAGTTCACTGGTGATGGTCTAGTTTTGTGCTCTCTCTTACCCTCACCTCTGCCGTTTTTTCCTCACTGTGGCCCATCCGTCAGGGTTAGGAAGGAACAGCAAGCAGGTCCCTCGTCTTTCTGGAGTGCTTCTCCAGGTTTCTGCAAGCAAGTAACACTGTGGAATACTGCCCTGTTTATTAGTCTTAGAGCCCACTCCAGAAACTGACTTTCAGTGGGGGGAAAAAATGTTCTATTAGATCTACCAGAGTCAGTCTACCAGTGTCTTTAAAATGTTAAACACCTTCCATGAGGTTCAGATGCTATTTCTTGACAAGAATTTGCGTATCTACTATGAGGATTTTGAATGTCATCACTTTTAAGGCTAGAGAGTTTGAGAGCATGTGAGCAGCTAAATCCAAACTGTGTGATTAGTCTTCTTCTGAGTGCTGGATTTTTAGCATGGTGAACATAAGTTTGAGTGATCTGAAACTGGCTAGGGATCAGGGCAGAGCTTGCCTTGTTTTCGGAGTCCTTTCTATTTCAGTCCTGTCCCATCCCCAGAGAATTGTGGGATCATGGGTTGATAATCTGCCAATACAAAGAGGGAGGATGGGTTCCTCCTGTATGGATTTTTTTTTTTTTTTAACATTGCAGATCTCCTATCTTAGGCATCAGCATTTTGTTGGCTTTTCTCAAGTGGAAAATCAGGAGAACTTCCTTCAGTCTTGTTTTGTGGTTTTAACTTCTTTTGGTTATATTCTATTGTTCTAGTGAAACAGGACAAGAATTCAATTCTGGCCCTTTTTTAATGCGCCACCTGTCAGAGAATTATTTCAGTCCTTCTGAGTTGTTCCCATGAAACCAGTTTCAGTGGGCTTACTGACAGGTCACACAAATTTCATATTCTTGAGTGCTGTAGTAAAAAAAGGTCAAGCTGAAGTCAAATGTTGTGAAACATTTAAAAAAAATGTACAAAAAATTGCCCAAAGATTTCTAAGCTTCTTAACACAACAAAAAAGGATCTTTGCTATGGAAGATTCAAATAGAAACGTTATAGACGTCTCCCGAATACATGTTTTTAGACTAATACATACAATTTAGATCCTTCCTCATGTTTTTGCAACTACATATAGAATTTAGATACCTCTTAACACTTTCAGAATGAAACACTGAATAATTTTACACCTTATACAGATAAATAATATCCTTATAATTTACTGTGATACAAATACACATTTATGAACTCAAGTTTCAAGTAGAATATGCAGTAAAAATAAAACATTCCTCTCTTACAAGCTTTTGTTGTTCTTGCAAAAGCTAAATTTTACTAAGAAAAAGCAGTCAGGGCAAGGCAGCTGTTAGAGAGGGAGGGAACAATATATCCAACTTCATCAGGTCACTGGCTTCCCTGCTTTGGCCTGGAACCAGGCAGATTCCCCCAACAGACAGCATCTGCCTCTGGCACCATCCCTGCACACACATCTCTGGCTTCTGCATCTATCACAACCATTGAAGCTTCTGGATGATTTTTTTGTCCTTTTTATGTCATTTCCTTCAGATTTTGAAATATTTAAATGCATTTTAACCTACTTGAAAGTGAGGCACTTGAACAGTCATGCTGTTTCTGCAAGTTAAAATATAGGGGATTTTTTTGCAGTTATGTTTCATTTGGCCTTTTGTATTTCTGACATATTTAAGTTTTGGTTTGGATTTGTGGCATGGCCATTCTTCTTAAGCAGAAGCAGAGTGTTTCAAATTGAAATTGTGATTCAAATGCTGGGGTTTTTTTCTATAATGAGAGATAAAAGACCTCACTTCCCATTGCATGTCACTTAAGGGAGGAAGGACATGGATACTTCTCTGTGCAGCTCTGAAGGTGTGCATGAGTTATGTGATACAGTCATCTTTGTAGTCAGAATGAATTGGGACTAGCATGTGTCAGAAGCTTACATGAATTACACCAGTCACAGGGCATAAAAGTTTTTAAGTTTTTTGTCATTTTAACATGTATGCATCTTTATTCATGTATGGACATAAATTATTCTTTTATTCATGGATATGCTGGTTTTGACTAACTTCTCTTCCTAATTTTGATTGCATAATCCTTGGGGCTAATGCGTCAAAATATGACAGAACAATCAGGATATCATGAAACAGATACTAAAAAGTCGTATGGTTTGTGTGGCAGGCAGTTTTCTTAGGCAGGTTCCAAGGATATGCAGTGAAGCTGTTTGGTAAAGCATAAACCTCAGGTGCAGTTTACATTGTCCATTTTCACAAGGAAGAACTGGGAAGGAATTTGCATTTTTCTTCGTTTAAATGTATACAATGTCTTTTAGAGAAGTTGGTTAGCTTTATGGCACATTGCAGTATGTTTGGCTACTACTAATGCCTTGTGAAAGGAGAGTGAAACATCCTCTATATAAACAATTTTTTTCACTGTTTGTATCCTAAAGTCATATATAAGCCACAACTTTCTTAGGTTCTTGAACCCAGATTTATTATGGTGGTCCTTTTAGTTCTGTGAAAGCAAGCTGCCCACATAGATTTTAAAGAGATGGATTTAGGTATAAATTTATATATATAGCTATCTTTATAAATAAATATAGGTATCTCCTATATTCCATTTTCTCTTGAAATGTTTTCAGTTGAGCATAATGAAGATGAAATTTCATAATTCCCCATAATTAGATTTTATGCTTACAGACACTGATACAAGCAAACAATTGCTAAAACCAATCACAGTTTCTTCTCAAAGTGAGCTAAGTTTGTGTGCTTATATAAACAAAAGTACAGATTTTAGTGGATTTATTATTTGGGCATTTACAGAGGTTGATTTTTTTTAATCTCTATGATTAGCATAGGGTTTAACTGCTTTAGTTGCTTTATCTGCATGTGCAGTTATTAACATAATCCAAAAACATCATCCAAATTTATTTTCATCATGTAGATATGCTAGCGCAGATCCATTTAAAATTTAGTTCAACCTTACCTGTATGGCGTGGTTTTTCTACAATATATATAATGCTATAATGAGATCTCCATCTATCTATAAGATCTGAAGGAAAGATAAATTAAAACAAGGCATCTCAAAACATAAAGATTCTGTTTTTACAGAAACTCAGTGGCTGTCTGCTGAAGATCCTAGGAAGTGATTTTCTGTGAATACATAAAATCTGATGACTTATGCACTGACTTGTTAATAACTTTTTCTTTTTTCACAATGGGGCTGTTGTGTGGTTTCCATAATGCTGTAAATCATGATTAAACACATAAAAAAAGATTGTCGCTCAAGATCCATTTTAAGCCAAGTGAAACATAATGCAGTATAAAATTTACATCATTTTCTTGATTAACCCTGATGAACCTTCAGTCATTATCCATTGTGGTAAAAGTAAATTGGAAATGTTTCTTTGTTAATAAAACATGTATAGACGTTTTCATGAGTCATAGATTTGATGGTTATTAACAGCTGACACATTCATAATGAAATACTGTGCTTTGGCTTTCCATTAAGGTATCATACTGTGTAAGGCTGCAATCCTGTGTCCTGTACTTCAGGACCGTATTTTGGTACACTTTGGACATCAGATAATTTTGAATGTTAATCTAAAACCAGAACATAAATATAGGAAAGAGTTTTCAGAATCTGTACATTGAGATGCTGAATTTGTTTATCTTTCACTCCTGTTTCACAGGGATCCTTAGCAGCACCAAAATCGTTTAGCAGCTTAAAGCTACTCATCTTTGTCACCCTGTAAAGTTTTACTCCTTTTGCTTGTATGTCAGTAATGTTTTCTAATCCACTCTGTTACCTCTGTACTGGTAAAGTGCTCTTAGATCTGGCTTGATGATTTAAACTAGGTTTGAAGCAGGAAGGGGATAAAATCAGGCCCAATAGAGATGAGCCTAGGGGCAGCATGTCAGTGTTGGTGTGAAGTGAATAACCCATGCAGCTGAGGTGCAGCTGCACCAGTGCAGCGGTGTGGGCAGCAAACCCGAGGAGCTGGAAGCCATCGTGCATCAGGAAAACCCCGGCACAGGCGCTGTCATGGAGGCGTGGTGGGATCACTCGCACAACGGGAGCGCTGCAGTGGATGGCTACCAGCACTTCAGAAGGGACAGGCAAGGAAGGAGGGGTGGTGGCCTGGCTCTGAATATGAGGGAGTGTTTTGCCTGTAGGGAACTCAAGAATAGTGATGATAATGTTGAGTGCCTGTGGGTGAGAAAAGGGAGAATGGCTAACAAGGCAGACATGCTGGTGGGAATCTGTTACAGACCACCCAACCAGGATGAAGAGGCAGATGAAAGCTTCTATGAGTGACTGGCTGACATGTCATGATCTCTATTTACCTCCTGTTCTTGTGGGAGACTAACTTACAGCGTGTCTGCTGCTCTACACAACAGAGAGGAGGCAGTCTAGGAGGTGTGTGGAAATTAACTTCCTGACACAGCTGGTAAGCAAGCCTACCAGGGGCAGTGCTCCTCTGTGCACTGCTAATGTGCTGCTCATGAACAGAGAAGGGCTGGTGGGAGATGTGCTGATCAGAGGCCATCTTGGGCACCGTAATCACAAAATTGTATTGTTTTCAATTCTCTGTTAATTTAGGAAGGTGGTCAACAAAACCTTTGCCCTGGACTTTCTGAGGACAGACTTCAGCCTGTTCAGGATGCTGTTCAGAGAGTCCCTTGGGAAACAGCCCTTAAAAAGAAAGGAAGGCTGGGCATACATTAAGACAAAAATCTTAAAGGCACAGAAGCAGGCTGTCCCAATGTGCTGAAAGACAAACTGGCAGGGAAGAAGAATGGCCTGGCTGCCTGAATAGGGAACTTCTGCTGGAGCTCAGGAAAAAAAAAAAAAAAAAAAGAGAGTATGACCTTTGGAAGATGGGGCAGGCAACTCAAAAGAGTACAAGGATGTCTTTAGGTCATGTAGAGAGAAAATTAGAAAGGCGAAAGCTCAGCTAGAATTTAATCTGGTCACCACAGTGAAAGATAATAAAACATATTTTTGTAAACTCATTAACAAAAAAAAAGAGGGCTGAGAAAAATCTCAATCCTTTACTGGATGTGGAGGGGAGTAACCAAGGACGAGGAAAAGCCTGAAAAACTGTTCCCCAGGGTTCAGTCCTGGCGCCAGCCCAGTTTGATATCTTAGTCGAAGATCTGGACAGGAGAATTGAATGCACCTTCAGTCAGCTGGGAATGACACCAAGCTGGGAAGGAGTGTTGAAGGAGAGCAGGAAGGCTCTGCAGAGAGATCTGGACATGATGGATCAATGGGCCAAGGACAGTCATATGAGGTTCAGTAAGGTAAAGTGCCAGATCCTTTATGTGTATGACAACAACCCCGGGCAGTGCTACAGGCTGGGGCAGAGTGGCTGGGAAGCTGCCCAGTGGAAAAGGACCTGGGAGTGCTGGTCCACAGTGGCTGAACATGTGCCAGTGTGTGCCCAGGTGGCCAAAAAGGCCAATGACATCCTGGCCTGTATCAGCAATGGTGCGGCCAGCAGGAGCAGTGCAGGGATTGTCCCCCTGTACTCATCACTGGTGAGGCCACCCCTTGGATGTCAGTTCTGGGTCACTTACTATAAGAAGAACATTGACGTGCTGCAGCGTGTCCAGAGAAGGACAGTGGTGCAGAACTCCTATGAAGAAGTTAGCTGGGATTTATCCTGGAGAAAAGGAGGGTCAGAAATGACCTTATCACTCTCTACAATCGCCTGAAAAGAGGCTGTATCCAGGTGGACAACTCCCTGACAACTAGGAACGGAACAAATGAACCTCCCTCAGGCTGTGTCAGGGGAGGTTCAGGTTGGATCATCAGGAAGAACTTTTTCTTTTAAAGGGTGGTTAAGCACTGGAAAGGAGTGCCCAAGGAGGTGGTAGAGTCAAATGTTCAAGAAATGATTGGATGTTGCACGTAGGGCTGTGATTTGGCTGGCATGGTAGTATTTGGTCAAAACTTGGACTTGATCTTGAAGCTTTTTTCCAGCCTTACTGATTCTGTGAGTCTATGAATCTGTGATTCTAATCTTTGCTTTTGCTACTTTAAGTCAGGTCATACCAGGGTGAATTGTATGGTAAAATTTTTCTACCAGTTGCAGAGCTTTCAATTTGTGCATGCCATGTGAAGTATACCTTGGAATACTTAGCAATCCTACAAGCAGCTGTGGGTAGATGGATCACTATACAGAGCTCCCTGGAAGGAACAGGCTACTTAAGTAGCTTAAAAAAAAAAAAATGGGAGCAAGGAGGGATTTTTTTTTCTAAAAGACCTAGAGGCAAAACATATTTTTTTCACAATTTTCAGGGCACTTTTTAATTAATTTAGATTTTATTAAGTTTCAGGAAACTTTTGGACTTTTATTAGGTTAATTTTTATGAGTTTTAATTTTTTTATTACTGAAACTAACACTGAAAATCTTTATTGACTGAAATCCAGTTTTCAGCAAACATATCAAAAGAAAGTTTAACAAACATTTTAAATAAAGTATTAAACGCTTACTGCAAAATGTCAAATAGATTTTTAAAAGGCCAGAATTTTTTCATTACATTTTAAAAGTTCAGAGCATCCCTAGAAATCAAGCAGTAAGAATAAATTCAGTTTATTGCACCATTCAGTCTGACCAAGACTGTATGAATAATTTACTTCTGTGTGCACATTCTCTACAGAAATGAGCCAATAAAAAAAAAAAAAGCTGTAATTTTTGACTAATTATGACTGAAAGGAGCCTAAAGAAGAAATGCAATGGAGGAAAAAAAGGGGCACAGGTTTGGCAGTTCATAACTGAAACAGTTTCCCATGGTTAAGGATATGGTGGAAAGTAGAAATCGTGGAGGAAAAGGGGCAAAGGGGCATTGTGTTGGACATCTTTGGCAGGGAAGCAATGGAAACCGACCAGATAGAGGCATCGCCAATTAGGTAAGGCCTTGTGTAGCATCAGCCCAGGGAATGCATCACTTTTAGGTTAGGCAGAAGAAAATTGTTCCTCTCAATTGAGAGCAGCCCTGAGGAGAAGGACTTGGGGGAGCTGATTGACGAGAAGCTCAACATGGCCTGGCAGTGGGCACTCGCAGTCCCCAAAGCCAGCTGTACTCTGGGCTGCACCAAAAGCAGTTGGTCAGCAGGGCAAGGAAGGGGATTCCACCCCTCTGTTCCTCTCTGTAGGACCCCACCAAGAGTACTGCACCCAGCTCTGGGGTCCTCAGCACAGGTGGGATGTGGACTTGCTGGATTGAGTCCAGAGGAGGCTATGAAGGGGGCTATGATCAGAGGGCTGGAGCACCTCTGCTGTAAAGACAGGCTGGGAGAGTTGGGGTAGCTCAGCCTGGGGAAGAGAAAGCTCCTGGGAGACCTTATGTCACCACCCAGGACCTAAAGGGAGCCAGCAACAGAGCTGGGAAGGCTCTTCTTACAAGGGCGTGTACTGATAGGACAAGGAGGAATGGCTTCAAACTGAAAGAGGGTGGGTTTAGGTTAGAAACAAGGTAGAAATTCTTCACTATGAGGATAACAAGACAGTGGAACAGAGTTGTGGATGCCCCATCCCTGGAAGTGTTCAAGGTCAGGTTGAATAGGGGTTTGAGCAATCTGGTCTAGTGGAAGGTGTCCCTGCCCAGGACACAGGCTTGAAACTAGATGATCTTAGAGGTCCCTTTCAACCCACACCTTTCTGTGATTCTGTGGCTCTATGGGCTGTTGTATTTTCAAAATACAACATAAAAGTAGTGTTTAAAAAATTAAATAAAAGGGTGTCATTGTGATTTGTCATGTTTGTGCTCTTCAGTCTTAATTTTTTTTTTTTAATCTCCACCTGGGAAATATGGATGAGGATACAAAAGGAATACTTTGTCTTATCTACAGTATCTGTTTCTTGGCAGCCAAGACTTTCACTCTATTTCTGGAGGTTTTAAATTTAATTTTGAATTGTGAAGAAAAATAAACTCATTCCAGGTGTAAGATTATTAGCAGTGGTGAATTTTACACTTGTGAATATACTTTCACTTTTTTTACACTTTGAATATATTTTCAGAGAATATATTGTTAGAGCAGTGCAAATTTAAAGCTGTTGTAGTGTTTTGTTTCTAGCTTTGCTCAGTGTTTTAAGATCTTCATCCATCTTAGGCACTTTTGCTAGCAGGTTTTGGGTTATAAAAGAAAATAAGGTATTGAAAGTAGGATTACCTATTAATACAAAGTGGTGAATTTTTGAATATCTATGTGTAATGTAAGTATGGACTGGTAATTTTTTATCATATGATGAAGCTGTTTTTCCTGAAACTAAAAATAAATTAGAATTATGTCTCAATTTCTCTCATTGAGCAAAACTTCACAGAGGGAAGAAAATGTACATGTTTTATCTGCAATGAGGCTGGAAGAGGTACTTTTATAAAAGTAGGTGTTAAACTAAATAGGATTTTTTTAGTGTTCCTCTGTTGTGTTGCTCTGACTCAACAACTTAGGTTCCACTCTTAACTGCAGCCCTAGGTTTTCTCAGCATTTTGATACGTATTTAAAATTCAGTCAGGTTGCATGTGAAGCACTTGTATTTTGTGAATGTCAGGTATGAGTGCCTGTAAGATAATAACTGCACCCACAATTAGCCTTTCCTCGCTTCCTTCCAGTTTTCCAGTGTTGACCCTCAGAAGACCTGACCTGAATGCTCTAATGCTGGTTTTGCAGATATGATATGTATATATTCATTTGTTTGGTGGATGCAATATATCTGCCTCTGAAAATACAGCTCCCTGTTTTGGTCTTGGAATTTCCAAGCAGATAATTAAAGTAATCTCACACCTTCCAGTCTGCACCTGCCACCGTGTGAGCGGCTGCCCCAGCTCAGCTCCCCCGATCATATTCGTGTTTGGTCGGTAGTGTTTCATGGCTAATACAAATCATAAACAGGCTGTAAAAGCTGAAGCGTCAATGAAGCCTAGCTTTAAAATTGCTGGAAGCTAAAGTTTTAAAACTGATACTGCAAAGTGAAAAATGAAATTTAACCAGGCACTTTGGTGAAGGAAAAATAATTTATTGGATGTAAGATGAAAAGCTGTGAGAGTAAACATCAATCTCATCTTAGACACAATGTCATTGATTGATGTTTGCTCTGTGCTGCTGCCTGGAGGTAAACTCTTTGAAATAGCAGAATAGGTACTTTATCTGTCTGTGGATAGGAGCACAGTTTGTTAAGTTACTGCTTTTTTGAGACCCTGCTACATCTTTATGTTCAATCAAAGTGAAAACAGTAAATCAGAGTAATTGCTTTACCCCACGGCATTACTGTTTGTAAATGGGAAAAAATACTGTAAAAGTCCACAAATTAACTTGTGCTGTTTAGGATAGATAAAACATCTTAAAAAAGCTAGTTGTAACCTAGGAAGGTATTTTTTTGATTATGCCACTTGTTCATCAAAGGCAGCATCAAAGGGGCTCTTTGTCATAATTTAACCTATAGTTCAAATATCATTAGGGAAAGTACCTAATACTCAAAAATGTAAGGTTGCCATATCTTGGAATTCCCTGTACCCTGTTAGCAATGAGTTTCCAAACAGATACCATTTATACTTATTGGGAAATGGAGCTGGTACCTAGAAATTGGCTAGCAAAGACCATGGACATGAACAGTGAAATAGAAAACACTACTGTGTTAAACACAGCAATTCAGCAAGCAAGACAACCTCAATTGTAATTACATCATTAGAGTTAAGACTATTTCTTAAAAATGTTTGGGGCTGTTGCCATTACAGGGTCTCAGTCTGACTCGTTGTTTTGTGTTTTAAATACAGCAGAGATACAGGAATGCTGGTACATTAAAATTCAGAATCCAGTTTCCGTTCTGAATTGAGTTTCATAATCGCTGTCCTGCATCAGGGTTGGACTGCTTTTTTATGGTGTTGTGTAAGTTTTTCCTTTGACTTACTGTATTTAGCTACTTTGGCATAAATGTAGTAATTCAGGGGAGAATTAGACTATTAAATATTTAAGAAAATGTCCTCACTTCAGCCTGAAATTTAGTATATTGATTTGTGTGCCAGATTAAAATTTGTGGGGAAATGTGGAGAATAATCAGTAAACCATTTTAAAATTTGTTTTCTTGAAATATTGCCTCTTTTTTATGGCTTTGAAGCAGTTCTAACTTTGTTCATAATTCAAAAATGACCGTTTGCTAAAATTTAATTTCAAAGATATATGTGTCCTTGCAGAAAACTACTTCACGGGTCTAGGTTTATTCTTGAAATGCACATATCTTTTAGTCACATACGGTATGGGTTGTGTTTTTGAGTTGGGGGTTTTTTTTGTTTGTTTGGAACATGATCATCACTGTACTGATATGGACTGCACCCGGCAGCTTGGGGATGCTGTCACTCCCGTGATGCCAGGAGTGGGTGTTGTAGTCTGCTGACATTTTGATGAAGCTTCTTAATTTCGTGATGGAAGGAGAAGGGTTAGTTTAAGAACAAATGGGGAGAAAATCTGGGAAAGAAGCTCAGCCCTGGGAACTAGGTCCTCCCTAGCAAAGGACTGTCAGGAACCCACAGGAACTGTGGGTTTGCCAGTTTAAGAAATAACTGCATGTTAGCATGAAGCATCAGCTCTGCTTTTGTAATTAATATGTCTAGACTTCAGGTTCTGAATGTTTTGTGCTAAGTGCCACAGGTAGCTGCCAAGGTGAAGGAGATCAGCCTCCTGGGTAAACATTAACTGCAAACAAACAAGCTACTCCTGCTAAATTTATATCGCAATATTTATGTGTGTAGGGAGGTAGAAGGAAGATGAATGTGTATGTGGGTGTTGCAAAGCCCTCACAATTCAGAGAATAATGAAGTAAGTATTTGGACTGGAAAATTATATTGGAAGGTCTGGAAAGGCTAAGGCAAGATTGCAGGGTGCTGCAAATGATAAGTTCAGGAACTGTGACCATGTCTCTGTAAACATGTGGTAACACCTTCCTCTGTCATGCTGGTACAGCTGGCTGGGTCATGGCCCCCTTCCTTTTCCAGAAAACAAACTGATGCCAAGAAAGGGGAGTACCAGCAATCTCACCCTCAGTTTACCTACCTGTGTCTTTAACAGCCTCAAGTATGCCAGCTGTTAGGAGGATGGTGATCTTGTAACAGAATAACAGCACCCTTTCAGAATCTCCCTTTCTGATGAGATGTGATGCAGCAATTTTGTGGTTTCTGAAAAGGTCAAGCAGCATCATTAATGCACACCATGTAATTCCTCTGTGAAGGTGCAGTGCTTCTTTTGTGGAAAAGGACATCTTCCTCTGAATGCAAATTTGGGTGTTCCCAAACTGAAGACTGGAGGATATGTTGGTACACTATCGCCACCTCATTCATCATGGAGATGAGACCTTTTTATTTGAGTTGCTCTAAAAAGTGATATCTGAGGGAGGCAAAGCAAGTCAGGAATAGTGTGCTTTTAAAAAAAATGGGAAGGCAAGGCAAGGAAAGGCAAGGAAAGGAAAAAGGCAAGGAAAAAGGCAAGGAAAAAGGCAAGGAAAAAGGCAAGGCAAGGCAAGGCAAGGCAAGGCAAGGCAAGGCAAGGCAAGGCAAGGCAAGGCAAGGCAAGGAAAGGAAAGGAAAGGAAAGGAAAGGAAAGGAAAGGAAAGGAAAGGAAAGGAGATTTTTTTCAACACTTAAAACTATAGGCTTTTTATATTATTTCTTTCAGCCTAACCTGAGACAGCATAACTCTTTGAACTGTGTAGGAGATTAAATCCAGCCCCAGGTTTTTCAAGTAGAATTACTGCTCTGCTTGTAGGCTGTCCCCTGAGCCATGTCTGTCTATTTCTAATTAAGGACTAAAGGAAATAGTCCCTTCTGATGGCAGGAGCAGCCTGAAGAAAGCTACAAGTATTTCTGTGGGGAGGCTGGTTCCACTAACACCCTCCCTTAAGGAAGCAGCAGACCTGGGCTCTCCTTAAGCTGATCTCACAGGGAGCCATGCTCACCTTGGGCATGGACAAAGACTGGGGGCATCTAGGTAATCTGCCAAAAGGTATTACAGCAGATCAGAATTCATTAAACTTACCTACTCTGAGACAAGTTTAGCAATCCACTGGAAGTCTTATCTGGCAAATATCTGGGAGTGAAATTATTCTGCATATCTTGGAAGAAACAGAGAAGGTAGGTGTGCTGTGACCAGGGTGGTGGTGGTGGTATGCTGAAAGCTCTTTGAGCGTGAGACACTGGCATTTAGGCACAATTCATTGGTATATCCAGTATGTGTCTTGGCTGATCTTAGGACTGAAACAAATAGAAAAAGCAATGTGCCAAATTTGAGATAATTTAATTTCTATAATACAACCTTTGTTCATATATAACTTTTGCAAGTGTGTGGCATGTTGCTTATGTTCTGGTTCATGTCCTTTAAGCATGAATTTGAAACAGATGCAACATTTAAAAAATAACAGTATACCATTTAAAAACTGTTTAAATTCAACCTTTTGGAATTTGACCTATTTGAAGCAAATATAAATTACACTGACTTTTGAGAGGTCAGTGTTTGCATGTTCTTTGGTTCCAAGTCTTACAAAACTGAGCATACACACTACACATATGTATGCATATATCACTCACGTATGTACACGTGCCCCGATGAGGAGAAAGTCATGAGGTTTTCACAAGCTTGTTCTTCATGGCTTAGCTATTGAAACAAGACACACGTTAAACCATTAAAAGGTACCTCTGGGATTGTTTTAAATTGCAAATTAAAAAAAATAAAGAAGAAATCTATTAAAAAGAATCATTTTCCATTAACTGAAGTGTTTGCAATAAAGACAATTATAGCAGTTGGCAGTATTCTCTTTGAACCAAAACAAATAAATACATTTGGTGACATACGTTCAAGAAATTGTGATTGCTGCAATGTTCATGCAAATAAGGATCAGTTTCACAAATGCTAGACATTTTGCCATCTGGTATTGCCAAAGGAGCACAACTCTCAACTTGTAGCTCTTCCTAACTTACTGCTTATAGAGGGCATATTAGGCATTGTCACACGGTTCTGACATTTGCATAATCATTCTGAATTACTGCAGGTTGTGCATTGCATTGCCAGCAGTAAACTCATTTAAGAAGGGGGTTCAGAGACCTGATGACTTGTACGTCTTCATCAAATATATCTCTGTCCAATAAAGGGATAAAAATGTTCTTCCACTTTAGAAGTATCACACCAGTGAATTTTTAAATTTGTATGAGGCCTGGTGAAGAATGTTGCCCTTGTTTACTTCCCAGAAATTGCGTAGAGACCATATTATAATTAATCTCAGGGAAGACCATCTCTATTTGGCTGCAGGCTAGATTATAAATGCGAAGCATCTCAAAGTCAAGAGATTCTGGATGGGGACACGTAGCTGAGGGTGAAGTTGTAACCCAATCCCTTAAAACTCCAGAAAAACCCAACCTAACAACAGTTGCTAAGTGTGGCACAAAGTCTGGTGTAGACACGGGTGGTTGTTAACTGACTCAGCTGATGGGAGTAGGCTCGATGGCACAATGTAGTAACTGAAGACCTCTGCTCTCACAGCACGGCTGTGCCTCTGGTCTCAGCAGCATGTGCAGCAGGCGCAGCAGGTGATCTCACCTCCAGGAGCCCATGGGGAGGCCTTCACCATCCCCCTCCTTCTGAAGGAAAGAATTTTCCATGCCCAAAACTTCATGTCTATGATTGCCTCCTCATTACGCCTCTTTTCAAGGAGAGGGTGTTGGCATGAATAACATGCATTGCTCACGAAAAGTATGGGATAAAAACCCAAAGACTCTCAACCACCTTTGAGTGGTTGTAAACAAGGTGGCGTTTGGAAACTGTCTCCAACCTGCTATACTGAAACCCTGCGTTTCACAGTGAACCCCTGTGTTTGAGGGCTGTGCTCAGCCCCTGGCTTCTGCCCCCAGACCCCTCAGAAGGCTACTCAGCAGTCCAGTTCGAGTTAGCAGCATCAACAAGCAAACAAAAGATCTTCTGTTCATTTAGTGACTGTTGAGGCATTGTTTTTAAATACTAATAGCATCTAACATATCCTATGTATTTTCAGCTCTCTCAAGTCTCGAATTAGAATCAGATAGCTGTTGGCCTTTTGACTGCCTTGCCTGAAGCATACTAGGTAGCATCACGTGGGTAGCCAATGCAACATATGTTTTGCTAACTGGGAAGCTGGTTAGCAAGACAACGTTTATCTTATTAACACATGGTGCACTTACATGACATTAATATATATTCCTCCTTTATGGATTTACTGTGCCAGAAGAAAAACATTAGCTGAGCTAAGGAAAATAGGAATCAGCATACTTGTCACATTGTCCTGAAACAACATGTTAGCTTTGTTAGACATGGCATCCTTTGTGAGGAGAATAAAACATAATCAACTGAAATGTGTAAACCTGAAAGGTGTTGCTCTGTAGAAATTCAGAACAAGGATTCTCTAGTTTGTCATGTATTAAACTAGAATTCTGAAAATAAAAAAGTTAATTTTTAGTCTGAATGTCTGTATTGGAACTAAAGTTATTAGTTACTAAAAATTAATGCTGTTGTGTAATGCAGTGATTTTATTCTCTCTCCAGTTACACTCTACTAGCCATAATACACTGTTGTGCCACTATGCATTTATTCATGTTCTGTTGTTGTGATAGTGTCAAATTCGTCAGAAAGAGGAATTGTTTCAGTAGTAGTTTCACAACTTGGCTGATTAGCAGAGATCAGAAGAAGCAACCTAACTGTAGAAACCACTACAGCATATAGTTTTAACAGCTCTTTAGGGAGCTAGTTAATGAAGGAATCACTACACAAACACATCCATTTGAAAAAAAAAGGAGCATTTTCATTCTATATTCAGAGGATATGTCATAAGTGGGAACATGTTCATAATTTCTATTTACTCACAGCTGTAATTACCATCTGCCTTAAGAGAACTTCTAGCCTGTGTCAAAGTTGCTTAAATATTTCCTTTGTCACATTTCAGGCAGAGAAGTTCTGTACAGACTAGATCCTGCCATGTGATTTTTTTTTATTTTTCTGTAAGAATTTATCTATTCTCTGTGTGAAGAAAGCGTCAGCATTCCCAGAGACCTGAACCTCCCCAGCCTACTTGAACTGGCATTCATCTGATTCATGTTTGTGCTTATTTTTGCCATCTGTCTGCAAAACAGAGTTCTTAACCTTTACATGAATACTGGCTTCTATGTTGCCCTCTAATTTTTAACTCTTAAAAAACTATTTCTCATATTTCCTTTTTTTTTCTCTAACTCCAGTGTCTATGAACCAGATAGAAACGTGCTGCGAAGGAAAGAATGGGAAAGGAGGAATCAGGAGGCCCAGCAGGACAATGGCGCTTTTAACACGAGCTATTCCCTCTTCAGTGAACCGTACAAGGTAGATGCTTCCCAGCTGGGTGAATCGTTGTTTATTTATTTATTCCACAGTACAAAAATGTAGCCTGGAGGTGGCACTGTCCAGGTTTCATCACCCTTCCACAAGTCCTGGCTTCCCAAAATTCACTGAGAGTCGGATTTTTTATATATTTATATTTATGTATGTGTATAAAGCTTCTTAAAGTGTTCAGCAGCACACAGGAGTGAAATCAACTGGAAATATCCCAGCAATATCTGAGATGGAATTAAAACTAGGAGGTGAAGGTGAAGGTATCCTGTTTTTGCAATACTTAGAAGAAAACAATTGTGTAAGACTAGTGTGTGAAGGTCAAGCAATACTGTAAACATTGTGCCCTGGCCAGGGTTAATGTACTGAAATATCTTTTTTTTTTTTTTTTTTTTTCCCCCATAAGGATTACCAAGATAATAAGAAAATTTGTCTGCTATACATGTTTTTCCTCCACCAAAGGCAGAAGTAGCTTAGGAGTCTCAGCTTCCTGTGTTCCTCATGGTAACAGCAGTTTGATGAGACACAACTGTCTCTCCTCACTTCCTGTTAGAAGGTCAGACAGCGCCTTCTACACTCTACAGAAGCTTGAAAATGGTGAACAGGACCAGAGAGCAGTGTCCCATGGGGGCTGCTCCTCTCCCTCAATTTAACCAATGAGTGCCTGTATGTATCAAACCATCATCATGTATTTTCTGCTGTGCCTTTCCGGAAAGGTCCAGGTTACTGTAACAGCTAGCATATTGTGAAGCCTTTCCCTCCACGCAGCATCACTTGCTCTTGATGCTTAGGGTGCTTTAGTGCCTCTTTCCAGGATACCTTTTTGGGACCTGGCACCTGGATTCTGCTTTGACTTCCGTGCTTGCGTTTTAATTCTTACGCTGCAAGGTCAGCTTTTAGCTTGCTCTTCTTACAGATTGTTGCTTGTATTTAGTCCCTAATAAAAAAGAAAGATCTACCTCTTTCAAACCATGTCCCTTGAAGGAACACAACTCTGTCTGCCTTGAAGCTGACCTCCAGGTGCCCGGATTTCAGATTCATTACAAAGGCATTTAGAAACCATGTCAAATGTCTTGAACTCCTCAATGACCTACTTGAAAATGTCTACTATGAAACCAGTCAAGGGCTAATCCATGGAAGAAAGCCTGGAAAGCATAAATCAGCTGTGTCTTGGCATTTCTTGGGGGCTGTACTGCAGTAAAGACTTAATGATTTTCCATTTGGCCCAGTCAAATAGACCACACACAAAAAGGACCTGGCCTTTTGCTGGGTCCCCAGTACTAGTTTGCCTGTGGTGCCTTAAGTTGGTAATACTGGAGCTCAAATCACTGACAAAAGTGGTATCACTTTGGTTATTACTTCCGTGCCAATGTACTGACTGTCATGACGCAGACGTGATATACCGTGGACACACCAGTAGCTCCTGAGTTAGGATGTCAGAAGGCACCTCTGTGCAACTGCAGCATAATTCCACCAGCTTTAATAGGAGTGGATGAAAAATCATTGCTGTCTCCAGAAGCAGAGAGGAAACTGAGTGGATAATCCTATGAGGCAACCAGAGTAATGGCTCCTTTCCTGCTTCTTACCTTTAAACACTGTGTCCTTATTTTGAGCAAACATGTAAAGAGGGTGCTTCAGAAATACATCCTACAGCTACCTTTGTCGAGGAAACATGGGGAGAGGCAAAGCCCAGGACAGCAGTATAACTCACAGCTATCTTAGTGTGACAGAGTTGCTTGGGGTGTTCAGTCATTCTGATAGTATTGGATGTCAAAACTTTTATCAGTTGCATACTCTGAATGTCGTGTATACATTGGCAGTGGACCATTGGGCTCTCTGAACTCAGCCAAGCATTTGTGAACCTTCACTGTGGGGGGAAAGAGCTGTGGCTTGGGCATTTCAATCTTTAGTGTAGAGAGCCCAACTGCAAAAGAGGAGACCTTTCTGCAAAAGCAAAACTGAAACCCACTTGTACTCTCTTTAAAGATCATGTTCACCTTTTAGGGTTTTCCAGAGGGGAATGAAGTTATAGCAGACATTAACAGCAAGCTCTGATTAAATTCACTATTCCTCTGCATGGCTTGAGAAACACGAGCTAAAGCCAAAGGATATGCCATTCAGAAGACCATATCTGAAAATCAAAGGCAGACTGGAAATCTCTTAAATCTGATGTCCTCTCTCACCTTGACATGTATCACTACTACTGTAACATTGAATTTCCTCAAAAATCCGGACTCTTCAGGTTGCCCCTTATCCTGTTCAAAGTATCCATAGCAACCTTCTGTGAAGGATTACAGGAAATCCAGTACCTTTTACATAAAATCTCTTTTACAGGGGAGTGGAAAATGTAGGAAATTGGTTCTGGATATTTTCTGGACAGAATATCTTGCCCCATTAACTATGTAAGTATTTTTAGTGAAGAAAAAATTCTGGTGGCCTTCCATGCAGCCATCAGGTTTATTTTTAGAAGTGTTATATGTTGCCATCTTCAAGTGCTTGGATTTGTCTTGCATTGCTGAAGAATATCAGAGCACCACAAGTTAGACATGTTTGCACAGAATGCTTTTTCTACTTATTCATTTTGTGGCCATGTTTTCCCTATGGGAATGCTTAAAATAAGGCCAGCAATATTTCAGAGAAGATAATAGGACAAACTAAATCTCATAACAAGTTACCTCAGATCCCATCATGCTCCCAAAAGGATGTAGGTGGTCTCTCCTGTATGAGATCAGCTCAACACAAAATCTCACCTGAAGCTGTCCCGAGTGCATCTTGAAGGAATAAACAGCACAGAGCAGTTGTCAGCATGTGCCGTGATACCAGTTTGCTGCAGTTATTCTTGTGGTTGTCTGGGATCTCTCAATATGAGACGTCTATGTGCCTTCACGTCACATCCATGTAGGAGACAACCTGATGACTTCTGTGAGCTATTGATAGTCTACAGATAATCTGCAATTAGGCTTTTGTTTCCTTTCCATCCACAGAGGAGCCATCAGAAAAGCTAGACCTTCTTTTAGGGAAGTTGAACTTCTTAGGCGTAAAACCTGCCTACAAATTTGTTTATGTCCATGGAGCTAGAGGCAGATGGGTGGAGAGCTGTCCTGACAAGATGTCCATGCTGTGGTAGACCTGTGGGTGCCAGGGGCCTCATTCCACTTGGTGGTCACTGTTGCCATGCTCCTGACAGGGAAAGAAACCTCATATACACTCTGGCTGAATAATAATGAGGTACAGGCCCAACAGCCGATTTCCTGCCATAGAGGGAAGCTGAAAAAATACTTCTCTACAAGGTAGCTACACTTGCATAAAGAGATGCACTGGGTAAAAGGAGAATTTTCTTTGCATTCCGTAACACAATTCTGCTGGTCAAGGAGATGCCCAAGTGTAGAAGTTATTTCATTCACTTTGGGAGACACGTGAGTGTATCTCCAACCTTCTTTCTTTTCAGATGTATGTGATGCTTCCCACATCATTAGCCTCATTAATAGTTTCCTCTTCTTTAGGACATTGATTTGATTCCTGTTAAGTGAAGGAACACCCTTTTTTAAAGCAGCTTGCCATCTGTGAGTCAAA
This sequence comes from Cettia cetti, assembly GCA_013401135.1. Lineage (NCBI taxonomy): Eukaryota > Metazoa > Chordata > Aves > Passeriformes > Sylviidae > Cettia > Cettia cetti. The sequence goes on from VZUI01070973.1 coordinate 29,575, forward strand.
GCTTCAAATTTTTTCCGTAGCAGGTTATTACCATTGTGACAGTAACAGCCTCATGCACAGAGGGAAGATCAGGCTGTAGTGATTGAACCTTGAGCCATCTTACTCCAAGTTTCGAATGCAGTGCTTCAGATGCAAGATTTTCATGTTCTTCCCTTCCTACCCCCCTTCAATATATATTACTGATATATATATATTTAGCTCTGTTAGCACAATAACAAAATATATCAGAAAGCTAGGTGAAATGCATTTTACAGGTACAAGCTACTGTCCTTGAAATTTGAGGGGAAAGGTTTGAAGCAAAACAGGACTGCTTCTACTGTTAGACATAAGAATGCTTCCACTGTAGACCTCTAAAAGTTTGCATGTGGCAATCACAGCACTCATTTACTGTGCATTTTTGCCTGCATTCAGGTTTTCTACTAGGAAACCCTAAAAAAAAAAAGATTCAAAACTGGGGAGTTTCCCTTGAATACCTTCCCTTACATATTCCAGTTTTCCAGAGTAATGGATGTGGTTGCTGCATCTTTTGTGTTTTTAAATGTAACTTTAAGAGGATCTTCTCCACTTCCCTTTACTCCCTTCTTTCTCTTATTTTTTTCTTTTTTCCTCTAAAACAGAGCCTTGAGATGAAAGCTTAGCTTTATGAAACCAATAGGAGTTTTCCCATTCAGACTCCATGTCTGGAAGAGAGAAAGGAGAACTCCACTGCCTCATTACTATCTTCCTCTGAAAATGTAAAGCAAAGGACATCACATGCCTGAATCTTGGCAGGATTCAAAAAATCTCTGCTGTAAAAATGCTAATGATACACCCTTTTGCTTACAGTGGCTTTCTAAAGCAAGAATTTTCAATCTTTTCCAGTATGTTTTATTTCTTTGTGAAGCTTCTGCCTTTTCAGTCAGGAAGTAAATGGATCATTTTTAAGACAGTAATTAATCTTAAAGGGGAGGAAGGGTGGCTGTATTCCCCTGCTATGCACAGCAAGCACTGAGAAATGTGAAGAATTTGGCGGGGGTTCTGTTCACCTTTTTTTTTTTTTACAAGAGAATGCCCTGAAATGAGCACCCTGTCAGAGCATTTTCAAAAAAGGGACATAATCTGTACTTTGCCCATTTCCCACAAGCTGTTTTCAAGTCACCTCAGAGCATTTGGCTGGCTTAGACTGACAAATTCATTCACTGCTTGCATGGGATGTTGTGTGGCTTCCCAGATGGTTATGAAAACTTAGGCAGGCAGAGGAAGAAATTGGGAATGCAGTGTTTTCATTCATGACTGACGGAGAGCTTGCTTTGGGCTACAGGAAAAGTTTTATCATGGTCAGATTTAATCCAAACCATTCTGTGCAGTTGCAATAATAAATTTTCCAGTTTCCAGGTAATATACTTTAACTACAGCATGATATCAGTGATAGATTTTTTTTTTTTATATACTCTAAGGCCTTTTATAGCTTTTCCAGTTCAGGGTAGATTTAAGATGTTGACAAGTGTCTTCAGAGACAATAAGGATTTTTGATTTCATCCCTCAACACCGTGGCTGAATAAGGCAGTCTTATTTCAGTAAGCATTTCAGCAGAAGCATGCAGGGAATTTAGTTTTTCTTATGTTGACTTTAACAGAACACTTGATTTTTATTTTGCAGACGAACAAGGGGGATGAGCTTTCCAATCGCATCCAGAATACCTTGGGCAACTATGATGAAATGAAAGACTTGTTAACTGACCGGTCAAACCAGAGCCATCTTGTTGGGGTTCCAAAACCTGGCGTTCCTCAGACATCTCTCCCTAAGCCTGATGAACATCTTGTTGCAGACTCGAGACCACCACCTCCTCCTCCTATTTCCAGCACTACTTCTTCCACACCAGCATCCCTAGCTGCCCAGCAGAGCAAAAGTACCACCATGGGCTGGCAGAAGGCTGGGCATAATGCCACTGCAGATGGCCAGCAGAGAGCAAGCAAACATGGACACCGGTCACTGGAGTCACACAAAGGTGACCTCAAACTGGCCAACCAAAAATCCAATTTGGAGAAACTAAAACGCTATGCATCAAGTCCCACCTCCTCCTCTTCCTCCTCCTCTTCCTCCTCCTCCTCCTCTTCCTCTTCTTCCTCCTCCTCCTCCTCCTCCTCCAATACTGCCCAGCAAAGCTCACTGAGGGCCACATTAGGAGACAACATCAATAGAGTCCAGCAGCCAGCAAAGCTCAGTTGTAGCTCAGAAGGAGGAACTCAAGTCCAAGAGAGGCCAGCAAAGCATGGTGGGGGGCACTGTGTCCAAAACTTCCCACCCTCTCTTGCTTCAAAGCCCAGCCTGGGTCAGCAGAAGCCAACAGCTTATGTAAGGCCAATGGACGGTCAAGACCAGGCTCCTGATGAGTCTCCAAAGTTGAAGCTACCAGCAGAGACAACCAAGTCATATCGGGGAGTGCCTTCCAGCAAGCCTGAGTCGGCCAGGACCAAGTCAAAGATCACCAAGTTCAGCATTCCTAAGCAAGAAGAAGTAAGTGGTTTTATGTTTCTTATGACATACCCCCACACATGGATGGATGGATGATATCTTATTGCACCTGCCTCTTTACATATATTTAACGTACTGATTTGCATGTTGAATTTTTTGGTAACATTGATATATGTATTGCAAATAGCAGCCTGACAGTAATTTGAAGATATCTCAACAGCAGAATGATTGTTGTCTTCAGGACCAAAACACTCCTACAGTGGCACATTTTCTAGTAGTATATATTACTTCACTGACTCTTTCCTGAGTGCTCATCTATAAAGCCTGGATGTTTTTTTCTTTCTAGGCAGGTGTATTGCTTCTTACTGTTCATATTTCATTGATTTCTTTCTTTGTGGCAAAGATTAAATGAAGTGCATGTGACCAGAAATAATTCTGGCATCCTCAATGTCAAAGTAGTTTCACAGTCTAAATAAATTACTTCCACAATATGAAATCTGTGGGATAGATGAGAATATAGCGATGAGACTCTCCTTTTAGTTAATAGTATCTGTTTGTGTTTCAAGCCAATTTCTGAGAAGACTTGGGTTTCCTTCTTAAAGTATTTCCATCTGTACAAACCTCGTGTAGTGGGTTCACCTCATACACCTGGCCATGCTACAAGTATGAGAATGTGTCTGAAAAAGCTTTTAGACAACATTTATTTATCAGCAGTAGATACAAAATATGTCTGCCTGGACTTACTGCATATTCATTTATTTCACATTCCTTTTATGCCAGGAGGATGCTTTGCTTTACCACTTTGGGATTGTTTTTTGACTATTTTGTCTTTTTGATGGGAAGGAAGTGATTAGTTTTGGCAGAATAAATGGTGACTTTTTTTTTCAAGGGTGTATTCAAAGGCCTGTATGACAATCCAAAGATGGTCATATCATTCTCTTGTGCAAATTGATAGATCTCCTATGACTTCAACGATTTACAGTATTTATAGGATTATAGGACTCTATTTGACTGAATCACTGTGACTTTCTCAGAAAAGAGGCAAGGATTGTTTACCCTTTTTTGACAGCTGTGGTGTGTCTTGAGACGTTTTAAGTCTTAAAATTTTGATTCTGGCATTATTAAAGAAGAGGAAAAACCTAATTTTTGGTGGAGTTTTATGGCCTCCTAATGCCTGCTTTTCAGAAATGGAGTTGACTCTTGTATTCCCTTTGCATTTGGTTTGGGAAAGAAATCTCTCTGGAAGCAATTATTTCTGTGATTTTTCTCTAAGTGGAAGTTCCATCAGTTCCAAACAACATGTAGGTGATATGTTGTTCCTGAAAAGGGGTTGTTTTAGGCTTTTAAGCCAGATCTTATAAGCAAATTTAGCATTCCCAAACTGCTGTAATTGTGCAGATAGATCAGGTAACGGCAGATAGTAATATCCATTTAGCTATTATTACCTCTTTCAGACTTGTGCTTCTATCTGCAAGTGGGAAGTGTTGTTAGAATTAAAGATGCCCGTAGCAATTATCTGACTCTTTCAAATTTCCCCCTTTTACAAGTATGCAATACTCTAAGGATTAGTATGGAAGGGAGTTCTGATAGGCAATCATTTGTTTGCCTGAAATTCAGGATTTTCCATTTGCATTCCAAATTTATCTACCTCCAGAAAGAAAGATTTAATTTATTTTATGTAATCCATGCTGCTGCATAAGCGTAAGTTCATACTGCTGTTTCAAGATGAGGAGACACAGCTGAGATCACTTTAACTTGTTTAGATACTGATGGCAATGTACTGTAGTAGGAGGGAGTGGATGGCAGGTTACCTACTACAATATTCACCAATTTCTCACAAATTATATGTGGTGCAGTTTTAATGAAACAGTATTTGATAACAGAATATAAACATTCAACTGAAGTTGAAGGAGGTGGACCCAAAGCAATGTCTGGTGGTTTAAAAGGATCATTATGAAAAATGGACAAATTTCTAAGAAGAAAAATAGTAGGTACTGTAGATGTTGGGGTTTGAAAAAAATTCTGCTATTAAACTCATAAATTTTCTCCTTTACATCAAACGTTTGCCATCCCCTCTTAGGGCCAAAAGTTTTAAGCTGCTTTCAGCACAAAAGCTGCCATGGTCCTGTGAATGTTTGCAGGCAAAATGAGGCCTCTGCTGTTTAGAGTGAGGCTAAAGGTGTTGGCCAGACCAGACCTAGTATCCCTAGTGGCTGTGGGAAGAGTAGAGATGTCATATAGGATGACTGTGAGGGAAAGCAGGCTGACAAGTACGCTACAGCAGTGTCTGGAAGCTACATGGAAACAGAAATGAGAGTGGCAGAAAGCTGCTTAAGAGCAGCAGGAAAGGAGAGGGGCAAAGGGCTTGAGGGTGGGGTATCTTAAGTGCTGGTAGTGAAGCTCTATGTCTGCTAAAGCAGAAGGTGTGTGGCTGAGATGGCCTACGTAGGGCAGCTACAGTGCTCTAGGGTTTATGTAGGCAGGACTGTGAGGCTTTCCTGGTTCCTGGTCAGCTTGCTGTCCACCAGAACCCCCAGGTCCTTTTCTGAACAGTTTGTGTCCAGCCAGTTCACACCCAGCCTGTATTGTTGCTGAGGTTATCCCTCCCCTTACTCAGGAGTTGGAATTTCCCCTGGCCAGGGTCTAATCAGTTTATTTAATACCAGTTCAGGGGCCCCCAACCCAAGAAGGATGTGAACCTACTGGAGCAAGTCCAGAGGAGGGACACTGAGCTGATCAGAGGTCTGGAGCACCTCTCCTGTGAAGACAGGCTGCGAGAGCTGGGGTTGTTCAGCCTGGAGAAGAGAAGATTCCAGCGAGACCTTATGGCACCAGGGCCTAAAGGGATCCTGCAAGAATGCCGGGGAGGGACTTTTTACAAGGGCTTGTAGTGATAGAGAGGTAATGACTTGAAGCTGGAAGGGTAGGTTTAGATTCGGTATTAGGAAGAAATTCTTTACTCTGAGGATGGTGAAACACTAGAAAGGGTTGCCCAGAGAAGCTGTGGATGCTCCATCTCTGAAAGTGTTCAAGGCCAGGCTGGATGGGGCTTTGAGCAGTGGAAGGTGTCCCTGCCCATGATACTGGGATTGAAGTTAGGTTATTTTAACCCAAACTTTATAAACTTTGGGTTTATCGTCAAACCCAAACTGTTCTACGATACCTGTGCACTTCCATTTGTGTTTACTGGTTTGAAAGAACCATCAGTGGAAAAATAAACACATAATGAAACAGTGTTAAGCTTCCCTGTAAGGACTGGAGAGTAAAAAGCACCGTTGCACAAAGGGTGTGTGTGTCATCAGCAGTATACAAAACTCTCCTCTGTACATCCCATGAGGTTTTCAGGGAAACAGGGCACACAGACTTGGCTGCAGTACAATTATTATTCACTGGAAATAAGATCTCTTGAATACAAATTATAGACCATTACTTTTCAATACATGAAAAAGGTTGATTTTTAATGCAGTTCAATACCTCATTTTATATTTTTAATCAGTTTTGGAAAGCCTTCAATACCTTGACACAGACTGAAGCTTATAAAATTTTTTTAAATTGTTTTAATGAGAATAATTTGGGTAGACCTGTGTGTAGAAAGGTAGCATTTACCCATTTGGGAATTTAATCTTTAGTAGCCAGGTTCATCAGTGTTAATTAGAATCCATAGCCAACCTTCTGATCGTTCCGAAATTATCATACTGCTCTGTAGAAATGATAGTTCGTCATCTCAAGTAGTGGTATTTCACATTTTGAACTACTTAGAAATTTTATTGCTGTATGTAAAAACCCACTGTATTGAATGAAAAGAAAGAAAAAATTGATACCAAAGTATAAGGGAAAAGAGGCAGGGAAATCAGGAGAAAGTGCCTCTCTTTTCTAAAATGTTTGTGAGTGAAACAGTAAGAAAAACCTTTATATCCAAGTTCTGTTTCTGAATTTCATCTCATAAGCTGCATGCTGTTTTTTTATTACATTGAAGAAGCCTTATCTATTGTCCTTTGCTTACTTCTCTTAAGGGTTATGAGCAAAGAAATAGAGGTTGTATTCAAGAATGATTATGAGTCTAATGGTAAAAAGGAAGATTTGGTTTTGTTAAATTTGGAAACACATTTATGTGAAATGTAGGTAAGCTTATGTAAGGCCAGTGGACGGTCATCATGAGGACATATTCTTTCTTATTCACTTCACGGAGTACTTAACTTCTTCTGCAGCAGAAGTAATGAACCATCGATTAAAGATTGAGTTTGGGGTTGGGGTTTTTTTTTTGTTGGGTGTTGTTTTTTTTTTTTTTTTCCCTGCTCTTACTTAGGAAAATTCCTGTGTGCCTGGGTAAGATACTCTGTGCAGTCACTCTCCTTTGAGTGGCTATATATAGCTATCAGCATCTGGCACACGCACTAGTAAGTGTCCTTTGGATCTGCAGTCTTTTTTTTTTTTTTGCCTGTGAGCTCCATCCCCACAAATTAATGGAAAGCAAAACCACCCCACAACTCTTTGCTGGAAAAAAAAATCACAATTTGGCCTCAATCTTGATAATTTGATCAAAATCAGTCTCTTTGAAGAAGATGCATGTATAATAAGTAGTTCCATTCCAGTTTAAAATTTAAGATGCAAGTTCATGTGCTGCTACATTTCATTTGAGAATAGAAGGTCCAGTGAAAACTACATAGGGAAGATAGTAATTATCAGTTCATGCTTCCTCTGGAAATACCACATACCTGGATCTGTGGGACAGTAGAGGGGAAGCAGTTTCTCATGAGGAAGGAAAAGGGTTTAGAGGAGATCTGAATAAGTGCTTTTCCTCAGAGGCACAACACCCCATCCCCCTGGCTGCAATGGAGCCTGTTGAGGTGTTGCAGGACTAAGGGTAGAATTCAGATTTTTCTTCTCTACTTCCCAGGGTTTTCAATTCTGGCCCAGAAAGGAAGAAATGAAAACAAAAACACAGTCAAAGATGCTTTTAGATAGAAAGGGAGAGAGAGATGGAATGCATTAGCGAAAGGGTCGAGACTTCTTCCGGCACCATTTCAGGATGTGCCCGAAGAGGCTGGAGACATAAGCACAGAATTAAGTGTGTTGATACTCCTCTACCATTTATTGACTTCATTGAAGAATTGCAGTGCTTGAGAAGCCAGCTAGCAATCACAGCACTTGAGTACTTGCAAGTATGAGCCAGTTGTAGATGTTTTCTTTCCCAGATGTTCATGCTGCATTTACAAGAAGACACAGATCAATTCATCCCTGTAATGGTAGCACTGACCTTCCCCACAAATAAAGAATGTTTTCCCACGTTAAACAGGAAGAACTGCACAACAAGAGCAGTGTGGTGCAGAGATCCCTGCTAGTGGTGAGTTATTCAGGACCTTCAAGTGTGTCTGTGGGAGGGCTGTGTGTTGCTGCCTGTATTGATGTATCAGAGTTCAGCAGAGTAGGACTGCAAAGAAGGAGTGTATTAAATAGAGTGGTATTGGAAATGCTCTTAACAAACACAATGGAGACCACAATGTGAAGGTTTGGGGTTTTTTCGGTATAGTTTTCAAATCATGACACAAGCTTTTGCCATTCTCCCATTCTGCAGTCTCCAAGGGACACAACAACTGTGTCTGAGGGCAGCTTCAGTGAACACAGTGGGCCTAATCTCCCTGGTTATTCTTCCATGACAGCTCTTATAGAAGGGAAGTGCTATTTAGACACCTTTACTTGACGTTTAGAGCTCCCTACTTTTACTGTTTCTACCCTCAGTGAAACAAGTTTATTTCTCTTTTGAATTAATTGTCAGTTTTTGTTTTTTTTTTTCTGGGCTAAACCTATCTATAGGTTTTTGAAAATACAGAATTTAATAGAAGAATAGCCTCTAAAGTTTTCTGTATGGATTGATTGCTATATGGTATGTGCTGTGTGTTTGTTGCTATGGTGAATCCCTTGTTCCTCATTGTTTTTCATTGGTAGGGTGACTATGATCAGAGAAAAATACATTGAAATTAGATACGAACTTATGATTTTCAAGGATATTCCTTAATGTTTGTACCTGGTGGGTTTTTTTGCAAGTTTTCCCTAATGTTGTTTTTTTTCTAATTATGGAGAACATACTTGAACAGTTAATTTGAATCTCTCAAAAATCAGAACCTCCCTTGGATAAAACTGGTCTTTCCATCTTTTGAAAAGTTGGAAAAGTAGCCACTTTTGGAGTAAGGAAAGCTCAATGGATGTAAGAATATGATTAATTGTGAGAAACTTGTCTTGCCTTTTAGTTTTTAACCCCCCTGAGTGGATGGCTTGGTTTATGAATCAGCTCTGGAGCTGATACAAGAGTGCATGCATAAAAATGTCCACAGCCCTGTTTAATTGCTTCTTTAGTTCCCTGTGGTAAGCACTAAAGTTATTGATGAAGGAAATAAGATTTCTGGAATTACAAACCCCAGATTTTAATTGCACATTTTGGCTGATTTTTTTTAATCCATTGTAGTGCTTATGATGATAACTGCCTGTAATAAAAGTCCTCCTGACCAGAAACAAAGTAGTCTAATAGATGTTCTTTGTAAAATGTGCCTGAAAAGATACACGGTATTGCTATCACTTTTCCACCTTTGGCCCCATTAACATGGATTGCTCCCAGACCTGTAAGGTATTCAGCAGCTGGAGAGAGCAGCCTTTCTGGATGTGGTTGCAGGAGCTGCGTGCTGGAGCATGGCACTCCCTCCAACACTGTCCTCCACGTGAGGTTTTGGCTGAGCATCTTCGCCCCATCTGCTTCATGGCTTCGTAAACAAAAGAGAGGGTTGGGGTACAGAGAGAGAGCAAGGGTGGGCTTCCTGTGGAGTTCAGATTACCAGTGAAATACTTAGGTGGACTCTGTTTCCCAGACTCCCATTGCCCAGCACTGGAGCGTTGTGTCAGTGTGCAGTCAGGTGAGGAGTCCAAGCACTTGCTGCTTCTGCAGAACACTTATATTAATACCAGCTCACATTCTCCTTTCCAATAACTATAGCAAGGTAGATAATTTCTGTCTATTCTTTATCTTCACAGCAATCTATAAAGGATCATGTAGGATGTAAAGGTGGTTTAGGATATTTTAAATTAAATAAAAACAAACCATGAAAGTTACTTAACTTCTTTGTTCTGTAGTTTCCCAGTCTTTCATGAATCAGAATGACATGAAAGTGCTACCACTGAACATACTCACAAGGGGTCAGGTATGACTGATGAGCAAGAGAACTAAAAGAAAATATAGTGAGCTTCACACATCACTGTTAATTCCAGCTAAATAAATAATGTATATGTGCTGCTTGATGTATAAGGTTAAAGAGGTCAAATCTCCAACAACTGTCAATTCCTCCAGCCAGACGAGAAGCAGTTAAAGTCTTTTCTTATTGGTTACATATTCACATAACAATAAATGAAGACAAATACACTTTTAAATATCTGCATGCCACATACTTTATTCACACTGTGTGTTGTAAAGTTTTCATTTCTGTAGCACTTCAGAATATGGAAGATCTATCCCTGTGGTATCACAAAATAGCTTCCTAGAAAAGTAATTAACAGGAGGGTGGGAATTATTTTTCAACTTCAGAAAAGATATATAACGTAAGCATCTGATTTCCTGTCACTCTTGGTTAACTTTGTATGAAAATGGATAGCTTCCAAATTAAAGCAGGCACCGGACTGTCTGGAGAAAAATGCATCTGTAAAGAAATGTGTACATTATATATTCATGTCGTTCCAAATCTCTTTAATTGTACTTTATATACAACAGTTGCATGTTCTGAAATATGGTACCTTTTTTATTTCATGGGTCAAAACCAACATGCCAGAAAGACTGAGGTTGTGCCTTACATGGTTTAGGACGAGTATTACCTTTCCAAAATTCCCTCATATATTTCCCACTTTCTTCCCTTCCCATCAGCATGTTTCTCTGAGAAATGGAGGCATGATGTGAAGTCACTTTTCACCACATTTTATTCAGAAGATAAATATACAAAAATTATTCAAGCCAGTGAGCCGCAAGGTCAGGAATATCGAGAACCAGCATTTTCTCTCAGAACCAAAAATTGCTATTCATACTCCTCTGCATTTACTGCAGATGGCTGTCAGTGAAGCTTATGTAGGTTGAAAGAAAGGAAAACCAAGAGCATTTTTTGTTAGTTCTTATCACTAACAGATGTTTAAGGAGAGATGGGATGGAAGACTCTCCGCCTTGTAACTTCTTTGAAATGAAATATTGAAGGTGATTTTTTTCTTGCACATGCTAGAGATTATTAGTATTCAAATACCAGCAGCATAATCTATTGCAAATCAAATCTTGTATTTATTTAAAAGTAGTTGTACAACTGCAGTCAAATACAGAGGCAGGTACAACTTTATGTGACTGCTGAGACTTTGAGACATGAAGTAGAAAAAGGGAAAGACAGCTGCAAGACTATTGATCACAAGTACAATCAAACCAAGTATTAATAAAAAGTGTATAAAATGACCATGGTTTGGCAGTTCTGCAATATTTTCCAAGAGGTCTGTTCTGATTTTAATTAAAATCTCAGGGACATCTGATACAAGAAAGCATATTATCAGAGACATCTGATATAAAACATTATCTGGTTAATTTCTGATTTCACGGAAGTAGCAGACTAGAGCAGAAATATGCTGTCTAGAAAAAAGGCATGGACTGAAGGACCAAGTGCAGTGTGAGAAGGACAGTTGGGAAAATGCCATTAGTAGACAATTAATTGTCTTCCTTACACTGAATCATTAATGTTTAGCAAGCATTAATGTTTAGGAAGAGTTAAAAATACATGGAGAGGACATAAAAATTAACTGGGCTCCATAAAAGTGAAGGAATCTGAGAAAAGTATTATGTGGGAAACTGAAGAGAAAAAAATGAAATTATGCTTTGGGAAACTCACCGAAAAGGAGTTAGTCATGGTCTGAATTTTTTGTCCTCATGGGAGGATCAAGTGCAATGTGAGACAGTTTGAAAAATACCGTAAGCAGCAATCATAATTTATGATACTGCATACAAGATCTTTCAGTAGCTTAGAGATGGCAGAGCAGGGCCCAAAACTTTATTGTTTTTCTGTAGTGTGTTTGTTCTCATGAGGAAGCCTTAGGACAGCCTGCCTTCCCATGCAGTTTCTGGTCTCAGGTAGGAATGGACCTATGTCCAGACTACACCCCTGAAAAAGAATCAAACTTCATGGCTGTGGTTTTTTCTAAAGAAGCTTGTCCTCTCCCATTAGAAGAAGAATCTAGATAGTGGGGCATCACTGCCTTCACAGATGTGCAATTACTGTCTTGGGAGGTAAATGTGTTACCGTTTTGCCCCATAAGCGGTACTGCAGAAGGCACAAATCTGGGCTTGTGGGTACAAGTAGCTTCTGTGGGAGATGGAAGAGGCAAAACCTCATGCTCAGAAAGGGTGTCTGAATATCTGTGAACAATCTCTACATAGAGCTGACATATCTGCATTGAAACACTCCAGATCCTTTTTCTCCCACCACCCCTACTCATAGGGAATATAGTTTTTGGTAACACCCAGCTGCATTTTTATCAATAAATAAAAAATTCTGTGTTTTCTACTACTGTAATCTGTTGCATTCAGGAGTTTCACAGCTCTTCATAGGCTTTAATGACATCTCTGAAAATCATATTTTTAATCTGGTTACAAAAGGGATTAGCTGAGGTGAAGGCAGATGGGGACACCTTCTGTGATGGTACTGCTTCCAGAACAGGCCTACTTCCCATGGCCACACTTGCTGGTGGTCCCAGTGAAGGGATAAAATGGAAAATTATGTGGGAGACTGGTAGAGGACAGGATAGCACACCTGGATTGTGTACCTCACTTTATTCCCAGACCAAGGTTGGGCAGTCATGGCTAGCCACAGGTCCAGAGTAAGCACAGTCAGGGTGAGTTGGTGTCAAAGCTGAGAGCACAAGTGCAAAGATTGAACCTTCAGTCTTGTGTTCTGATATCTGTGCCACAGCTGACCCCATACAGAGTGACACACGAAAATCTTCCATAACTTTGTGCTGGAGATGGAAGTTAACACAGAATCATAACTAAAGGCTTCTTACTAAACTCTAATTAATGTTTCTCACTGTATTTCTTCCTGTCATTTAGGTCACTTGAGGCAGAGACAGTTCCTGAGTGCTTATGTCACTTACGGTTTACCACTTCCATCTGAGTTATTCACTGCACATCCTCCCCTAGAAATTAATAGGAGTTTTGCCATTGCATGTAATGGTAGCAAGACCAGGGTTTGACGGAGGAATATTTCTTTTCTACATTGTATGAACTTCCTTCGGTCAAGAAGATACTGCTTGAGGGAAGATGGTCTTTTGTCTTCAATCTTCTTTTGTTTGGTTCCAGAAGTGCAGATGTAACACTTGTGGTTGTTTTTTGACATCATTATTATTTTGAAGAAAGTCAGCAATAGTAATACAGAATGAAAATTGGGGCAGAAGCCAGCATTTGAATTCAGAAACACTATGCTGCATTAATCTATTAATTTCAGGTCATGTCTTTAGAGCATCAAAGGAGCTTCTTGACCAGTCTGAGGTGCAGGAGTAATTTTTTTCTCTCATGTAATTAAAGTTTCTAGCTCCCTGTTCAGAATCAGTTTCCTCACCGACTGTTCAGTGAATAAATCTACGTGAGTGATTTCCTGACAGTTGTATATTAGGAATTATGGCACATCTCTGCTCATAACTTACAGAACTATCTCAATACAGAGAAGAGACCATAAAACATGCTGAATGGGGATTTCTCAGATATGCTAATTGCTGCTATATAAAGAGCATGGGATGAAGAGCTGCCACAGCGGAAGTTCAGCTAAAAAGTACCTGCCACAAATCTTTGAAGGTCCACAGAGAAGCAAATCCTTCTGCTGCCACTTCTTGGCAGAGCTCTGCTGAGCAAAGCTGTTGTAGCTGAGTGAGCTTGGGCAGGGAGGGCTGGTGGCTCCCTGCAGGCCAGTGCAGTGGCCAGACAGGAACTGGGACAGAGGTCTGCCTCTCCAGGAGCTGCTGCCAGCATCAGGGGGGCCTGTGGAATTGGCACAGTGCCAGAATAGGGAGCATTCCACACCTTCTTGGATTCTTGGGTGTGGTGCCCAAACAAGGTCCTTGTCTGTTCTAAAATACACCCAAATGCAGGCTTAATTAATTCCTCTTGATATGGACTGAATCACATTTCCCACACCCATCTTCTCATCCATGAGCTTGCCTCTCAAAATAATGCTTCTGTTTTCTTCATAGTGAATTTTTGTGTATTCAGAGCAAGGGCTAAACCGACTAATGGAATTCCATCGCTCTTCTGAGAAGCTTAGGTTTGCCATTCAGTGACAGGAAGATGCCGTCCACATAAATAGTTTTACCTTTTCTTTTTTTTTTTCAAAATGTATACAAAATTGACCTCCATGCTGAACTTTGCAAATGAACTCCTTATCTGTAGAGTACCACAAAAGAATTTACAGCATGGAGGGGAAGATACACTTCAGCAAATCTGCTGTACCCAGGTGTGAGTTACCCTTCTATAGCTTTTCTATAGATACATTTTATGCAGTGGAGTGGGGGTGGATCACTGAGCTCATTTTAACTAGGCCATTAAACATCATTGTTTAATACTGATTTTTAGCCATTGCACTTGAACCTTTTGCTTCAGATTGACCTAGTAGACAAAAATCAAAATTTCTGTGCCCCAGCAACTAACTACAGCTCTGCTACTTCTACTGATACAACTATACACCTTTTTTTGTCTGTTCTGTGAAATACATATCTTACTGAAGATTATAATATGGAAAGATGAAACCACATGGTTTCATCTTAATATAGACTACTTCTTTTAAAATAAGTCAGCTTGACAAATCAAACAGTATAGAAATGTATTGTGCCTTTGTAGGCCCTGTGGGAAACTCAGCTAATGAACTGAGTAATATCAGTTTCTAGACAGGAAAGAGATTCTTCTTAATTTAAAGAAATAAGTTCAACTATTTGCCTCCTTATTCTAAAATCATGGTTTTGAGCATGATCACACAATATGAAAAAAGCAACGTTCAGTGCAGCCTTGTGTGTTTTGAAACACCAGGTGAAATACAATTAACTTTAAAATGGTAAATTGTAATGCTAAAAAAAAAAATCTTCTGCCTTCCGGGTGTTACTATCTTTTTAATTTGATGATGTCACCCTGTGAGCCATTAAAGCATTATCAATGAGCAGGCTGTGCGTTTTCTAATGATTACTGTGGAGTTGAAAAAGACTCTATAATGTTCCTGCAGTTTGTTCATCATTTTTGTTTGATAATTGTCCTGAAAATCAATGACAGCTACTGAGTACAGAAATTTGATTGAACCAAGTATAAATATAGGCAGCAATTTAGGCTGTTCTTACTCAATAGGAAAATGTCTTTGGCTAATAAGTGGATTCCTATCTAAATTCATGAGTTCTTTTATGACATTTTGGGTTAAGCCTGAAATAGATTAATCTTTTTCTGATAAAGTTGCATAAGCTGTGATTTCTCTGGTGACCACATTTAATTGGATATTAAATAAAGTGCTTATCTTTACACCAACAGGTTTTGTAGGCTGGATTTCACAGATTAAATAACAAGTATAGGCACACACAAAATTTTTCTGATTAAACCGTGATATGCTGAGATTAAAAATTAGACTGTCCCGATTCAGACAGGCTTTTGAGGTGCATGATTACAACTGAGGGTTAAATACACAGAATAGAGGGAAACTGCAGGATGGTGCAAAGAGCTGTGAGAATAGGTCAGCTTTGTATATATTCTTCCTTCCTGCTTATTCTTCAGAAAATGTACAGCAGGGTGGTTTTCTGTTGGGTTTGACTAGAAGCTTGAATTCTTGATAATGTTTTTGAAAAGCCTGAGGTTGGGATTCATTATGCAAGGTGCTGTACAAGCACACAGCAAGAAGTATCCTGTGATAGAGCCTATCAGCCCTGGAAAGGCAGAGGAAAGGTTAACAGGAGCCTGGAAAGTAAATTAACCTATCACACCTGAAGAAAGGAGATAGCAACAAGGCTGAGAGAGGTACCCAAATAGAAAAACATAGATGGTGTTTGGGAGGATGAAGTCTTAATAGGGTGAGCAAAGACCACACTTGAGAGAAAGAGTGAGGTAAGGAGGAGGGGATGGAGAAGGTGAAGCTGAAAGCACAGCCCAGCTGTTACAGGAGGCATTTGTCTTGTACTCCACTTGCTGGAGAAGGCAGACTGACAAAAGGGCTCCAAAGGGGCAGAAGATAGTTAAGACTCGCTGCATTTCCTTTAATGATAATGAAGGACACTCTTTGGAGCTGAAAGGACACTTCTGTCCCAGAAAAGTGCAGGACATTGAAGGAATTTGGCTGGATGGCTGCAGCGCATGTGTGAGATCAGTGGAAATGAATAGAGCAGCTGTGCAGAGTAAGGCAGGAGGGGAGCCACCAGTGTGAGCCGGAGGCCTTACATGGGGAGGAAATAAAGGAAGACATTTGCACTGAGTAGGCTGGGCTAAACCAAATGATTGTGCTAATTAGAATTTTTTCCTCACTGGTATGACATATTGTGAATGTGAAAAGAAACGGATGCCTCCCTATGTAACCAAAAGTACTTTCAACTTTCTGGAGCTGGCAGCCCTCTGATAGTGTTTTGTTGATTTTGTTCTCATATATGGATGAGAGAATTGCTTTAGCAATTGCACTAAGCAGCACTAAGCTCAAGAGCTTGGACAACTCTCTCCTGATGGATTTATTTTGATTCTCACTTGATCAGCCTGAAAGAGTTGCGGTGTGACTTTTCTGGGTGTTTTTTTCCCTAAATGAAATTGACCCATTGCATGCAACATGTAATTGTTCCCGAGCTAATGTCAGACTTAAAAATGGTATTTTCTCACTGGAGGTAGGTTACTTCTCACAGCATGTCAGCAAGGCTGGCAGTGCTACAGGTGGCATTGTTGCCCAGGCACCAGTGACTCCAAGCTGCTGGCATCATTTGGCTGAGACTCAAGGCAGAAGGTGTTAAACATCCCAACCGTGTTACTGAAAGATAAAAATGGAAAATAGCTCCACTGAGTAATGGGGCAAGCATAATGGCCTTGTGCTGTATTTCAGTCTGAGGTCACTGGGCCCTGTCTTTTTGCATAGTTGAAATAGCTGGTGTCCAGATGATAAAGATGTTGACAATTATTGTCTTCCTCCAGAGACCACACAAAGCTAAGCCTTTTTCTTTTACTTTTACCCAATTTTCTTTTATTTTGACTTGTCATGACTTTTGACATTGGCATGAGGATGTTTTCTGAAGGAATTTCCTTTGCCTTCTTGGCATTTGGTAATGCAAAGCATTTTGTTAAGAATTTTTTCTTTGAAGCCACATTTTTTTGTTAAGACCTTTCAGGATGGTGTTCTCTTTGCTACCTCTCACAGAAGTCAGATAAATTAGCAGCCATTATTTCCCCCTAGGCTTCAGAAAAATGGTAAATTACTTAAAGTTTTTCTCTGACTGGTTTTATTTCCAGTAAAACAAATGTTTCCAGTGAAACATCAGGAAAGGGATGACAAGCTTCAGAGCTCTTGGTTTTCGTGGCCCGGAGCTGGTTGAAGGGCTGCATCAGCCCACAAACACATACACTGGTTTCTGTGGAGAGGAAGGCAGCACAGGGCTATCTGGTCGCAGCCACAGCCTGCCATCAGAGATGAGACAGGATGCATCTCAGTGCCCAGTTGGGAATTCCCAGGAAAGTCTGCAGCCTCTGGTTTTAGCAACCAGGTGGCATGTTCCATGTGCAGTTGAGACAAACTATTATGTGACTATCTTGGAGGCTTTGTGACTTTTCTTAGCAGAGCTGTATCTGTTTTTAAACCTTGTGCAAAAACATGAGTGCCTAAGTAAGCATGTAGTGTACCCTTAGAGATGTGGTTTGCAAGGGGGCTGGTTTGTGTGTAGATCTCATTTCTTTCCTAATAAGTTGGGAAGGCTCATAACCTGTGGGATTGCTCAGGGGGAAGCAGATCTCTAAAGAAGACTGCTGTGTCAGGGTGTCAGTGCTGATACTGAAAATGCAGTATCTAGATCAACACAAAAGATAGGCATGTTTCATGTGTGTAACAGGTATGTAACAGGAACCAAGGCCTCTCCAGGTATAAGCTGGTGTCATGCCACCAACAGTGGATATTTACCTCTTTACTTGCTGGTCTCTTAGTAGATACAAGTTCCCAGTGTCCATGCACCCTAATAGTTTAATAGCTGGTTTAACAGAGGGTCTTTGTAAAATTCAGGTACATAAATAGAGTGTTTGTAAATTGCCAACACAACAGCAGAAGCTTAAGTGCAAATTTTATTCCAATAAAGATGTGATGAAATTATGCCTAATGGTCTGCAGACTGCACTTTTATATGCACTTGCAATGCTCCCATTGACTTCAACTGCTGTTATCAAGGTATTTCTGTACTACTGAGCTAAGGATCATTACCCTGTGCTATTATAATACATTAAACTAATGCTACCATTTTTCTATTATAACAACAATACCTGGCTACTGAAGGCTACCTCCGACCCAATAACTTGCAATCAAATATTTGTTTCAGATTTCAAAATGCAAATAAATTATGAGGCTTGACGAAAATGTTCAGATTAGACTAGCCCATACCTCCACCCTGGTCTTTAATTCTTTGCATGCAGACAAAGCAAGCTTGGCACTGGTGAACAGTGTAGACACATTTTTAATAATATGAGGATTTTAGTTTGCAAGTAAGTTTAGTAAAACTGCATTTGAACTAAGCTTTCACTGACTTTCATGCAAACAGCGTTGAAATGATACATCTATACTGTATATATCCCAAATCCCAAAGCTTGTGTCCTTCAAAAACAAAGCAATTCCCAGACTGCTGTTGATGCACCATGCCCTAGGGAATACTTATACAAGGGTCCTGGAGCTAATCTCAGTTGTCTGATTTGTGATATTAAAACCAACCCACCTTTTTTTTTTTTTTGCTGAGTCTTGTTTGCTCTAATGCAACAAAAAGTACTGTACTTAAAAGGAAGGATGAGATAGCTTTGCAGAGATTACTCTACTGGTTCCTAAGAAATTAATAATTTTAAATGCATAAAGGAAAACAAATTCACTAATTACATAGCCTTTTCTACCCTTGCTGATTGCTTGCTACTTCTTTTATCTTTAACTGCCTAAAAAAGGAAAACAATAATAAAAAGGAACTGCAAAATTCTTGACGAGCTGACTGATACTACCTTTATGATGAAGTGAACAACAGACTAGATAAAAACAAAAAAAGAAACCGTGACCCTGAGTTCCCTTGGAAACCTCTGCAAACTCATCTTAAAAATGTACACACAACATCTGCCAGACAAACAAGAATGAGGACTTGATAACCAAAACAGCATCCAGATGTGCACAAAAATAGCTTCTTGCTGATGCTCTTATGTCACTTGCACTGCATATCTAGAGCTAAGAGATACACAAAAATATAGGCGATTCATGTAGCAGGTCCTTCTGATGTTGTTTTCTCCCCAAAATACATTATTTTCAGGTATATTACTATATGTTGTTTGTCATTACAATGGAGAAACACCCTTAATGCTATCTAATTTTTTCGTTACCCTTTTCTTTTTAAGAACCTGCTTTTAAGAGCTATTCTTCAAGATAAAAATATTGTTATGAAATAACAAACAATAAAGTTATGCACAGATCTGGGAAACTGTTTTTCAAGACATCAGGCCAACAAATTTCATTGCAGCAGTATTTCATGGTTCAAACTCAGGGCTTATTCTAATATGCCTAAGAATTTTCTTTGTGGAACAGATTCAGCCTTGATTGCAGAAGTCCTCATTTGGCCTCTCATTTCTATGCATGCAAAGTTGCAGATACAGAATCACCTGCTTGTGCATCTTACTTTAAGTGACAGTTTATCAATGTGTGAGGTCTAGTGTTGGCATCATAGATGTCTTCAAACGTAACACTACCTGTACAGTGTGACACCTCTCATCTCCCTTGCTGAAGGGACAAGTAAAACAAGAAAAAAAAAAGGATTGTCTGGTGCAGGGTCATGTAGTCCTGCACCAGAGGACACAGTTGCAGTGCTGGCTAGGTTCAGTAGACCTTGGTTTCTGGTACTGTTACCTTCTCATGGTTATCCCCCCCTGCTTGTAAAAAGCATGGCCAGGTCTCTGTATTTCCAAGAACAGCAATAGAAAGTTCTCATCTTATTTCATTGGGGCTGCACAAATCATCTCAGTGCTGCCACACTGGGTGAGAGTGGTAGAGGCAGCTGGAAGGTTAAATAGAGTTTCTTGTATTATCTGGAGGCTCTTCCAGCAAAACACAGACAAGCTTTACATGGAAAAAAAAGCATATACATATTAGCACCACTTTGCTTTCCTGGCTGTGTAGACCCCCTCATTTTTAATGGGGATTTCATTTGGATTCTTTATGTACTGATTTGCTGTTAAATTCTTGCCATTTACCATTTGCAGATCGTTATGTACGTCTGTGAAACGGCATGATGCTGTTGTTTGATTATTTGCTCTATAATGGTGTCCACTGTGTAGAAACTGGTTCTCAAGCAATAACCGTTTTTTGTAAGCATGCAAAGATGTGCATGCAGGTATCTGCAGGAACATTTCAAATCCCAACCCTTCCACTTAAAGGTGAGTTTCACTAAAATGTGCAGATTTTAAATCCAAGCTCCTGCAGTACACAGCGAATCAGCTTCTGAAACGAGTACCAGAAGAGGAAGACTGAGGACACGTCGGTTTGAGTACCTTCAGTAAGAGCTGTATTCAGGCTTCTTTGATCAGACATGCATCTGTCTGAAAAAAACTGTGCTCCAACTTAATCATCTAGTTCTGCTCAATACTTAAAACAAACAAATTAATTCTACAGAGGGATTTAAATTGAACAAAGGTATTCACTAGGGAAAGCCTAGTGGAATGACTGAATGGCTTAAAATACATCTAAGGCAAAACTGTTCTTCAAATTATCAGCAGATCTGCAGATTTGCTCTTTAAACAATCTACAGACCTTGATAATCACATTATTTCTTTAATTATCACAGATTTACAGACAGGAAGCAATTCCAAAAAAACTGTTATGACCGCTTGCATAAAACCAGTTATTGAGCTATGGAATAGGCATAGCTAGAAAAGATGTAGCTTTGGAGGAGGAGAAGACAATCTAGAATGTCATTGTGTTGTTAGAGAGTCACTCAAGATACTGCAGCTTCCAGTGGACATGCTACAGTTGTGGGGGTCCAGTCACTTGCAGTAATAATCTCACCCTGCTTTTCACAGGGCATGATGCTATACCATTTTTACTTTGAGAGGGTTGCCTTTCTTCTCCACTAAATGATGCTAGGTGACCTTTTAAAATGTGGATAAATGTAGGGGTGACAAATTTCGTGTTTGTCACGATTTAAAGAAGTAATTCTCATATTTCCCCCTTTTTTATCTTGCTTTTAAAGCATGTCATTCACAAATAGAAGTGCCTGAGGACAGTTCAGAAAGCAGTTCAGAATTATATATTATTGGACATAATAAAAAATTTTGGTATTGGATTGCATGACTGAAATGTGGACTTATTAGGTATTAGTGTTGCATTATATTTCATATACTGATTGAATGAGCTTGATGAGCAAAGACAGAGGATTATTATGCAAACCACCCCCATTGTTTCATATTAAAAAGTGAATATTTAGGAGCTGAAAAAGCAAATTTGTTTCAGTTACATGGCACACAATTTTCAGTATGCAAATGTGCCACATCTGTGTATTTGTTTTGCTGCAGATACAACCAGCAAGAGTTTAGTGATGAAATCTGTTCTTAATTATGATAGCAGCTGTTGGAGCAGTAGCCATTTTTTTCCTCCTGATGTGAAGTTGCCTGATTTACTCATTTTTGTCTGCATTTGTCAGGGCTGCCAGTGCAGAGAGAGAACTCTTTGTGAGGGGTTGCAATTTGTTTTCTGTGCGAGAGCCAGTGAAAATTGACTAAATCTGCGCAGCAGGGTAGTTTTCTCTTTTCTTTTCCTGCATTGCAAGCTGTTGTACCTCTGCTCCAGCACAAGAGGCCTATAAAACTACCAAACAAATGAGGGAGCTGTTAAGTGTTCCAGCAAGTATCTTAAACAGCAGTTCGTGTAAACGAACTATGCCTTAGTGAAGAAGGAAGGAAGAAGTCTGACGTCATAGCTCTGGGACAGATGGCATTAATATAATGAATTGATAAACACTTCGGAAGCTTATTTTTCCTTCCTCAATTATTTCATTTCCATATATGAGCTTGAAGTTTGTAAATTCCAGGCAGTTTAATACTCTATTTCCCCAATATTTTAGTGATAAAGAGTGGGAAGATTATAAAAGGATGATTAAATCCTCCTTTCTGAATACACCATCTCTTACAGTAATTTGTTAACGAGGCAATGCTGTTGCAAATCAAGACAGAAAACGACCAAGAATGCTTCATAGCATAATGAAAAATTGGCCAAAAATTGCAGTGCAAATGAAAACAGAATAAAGAGAAGACATAAGTTATTGATACTAAAACTTCTGTGCTAAAAGCCTACTGAATGAAACATTTATCGTCTCCCTACAATCATAGACTAATCGTCTGTTTCATACTGGATTGTTTCCACACCAATATTTTATGCCTTGTTTTTCTTTTGATCTAGGCAACACTAAATTTAAACAGATTTCAGCCCTGCTTCTTTTTTAGTTAACTTTTTGATGCCTTATCCTGCATCACTGAAACCAGTGAAAACTTGGCCCCAGAATATAGTGAGAGCCTGTGTAGTTCTTGAAAGAATATGCAAAATTTGCAGTTCTTTATTGAGAGAAGCAATCTGCTTTTGCTTCCACAAACAGAAAAGGGTTCAACAGATTGTGTAACTTTTCACTTAAGATAAGGAGTCTCACTTTATTTTCTGCGATTCAACTCTTCCTCTTTCGCTTTTGACCTTCAAGTGTTGCATTTGACTGAAAGAAACATAAGAGCATGAGAAAATGAGAGAATACAGGTAAACTATAGCTTACTTGTAAACAAAGGCTATCTCAAATTTAAGCTATCTGAAGGAGTAAATCTGTAAGTGTGGGATGTTCCTCAGTAGAAGAGTATGCTTGTATATCATGGGCATGGTCATAATAAGAACAGATGGTCAGAATAAGAATATGGGCATGGATGGGATGGGAGAGTCCTGTCCACAAATAGTTGTTTACTTTGAAAGAAACATAAAAGGAGAAAGGGGGTTATACAGTGGATTCCAGTGAGGAACTGGCATGATATAAACGCATAGTAGGTAGGCAGGAGGACACAGCACTTTATCCAGTGATGGGCAAAGCATGTTGCTCCTGTGCAGGGCTTACCTTGGGTACCGCTGCTGCCATGGCAGCTTCCTTCGTGATGAATGACAGCAGGGCCTCATCACTGCAATAAGTAGCATCACTGCAATAAATAGCATCTCTTACCATTTGCAAGCTCCTAGTTTGCTTTATTTTTCTGAGCTTTCCAAGATGCTTGGACATGGCCAATTTTACCCTTTTGAGTTGCATACTTTCTTCCCATTAGCCCATGTATTAGAATGCAGCCTTGAACCTCTGCAGTTGCCCATATTTTTCTTTAAGCTTGACTTTCTTCAGGAAGTTATTTTGTCTCAGGTAAAGAAGCCTAGGTGCTATTGCTCCTGGAATATAAAAAGGACTTTTTTGACTTCTTGTCTATATCACATGAGTATTTCCATGTCATGTGCTTGTTTTCTTGAGAAGTAGAGTTGTGAGGATAGCAAGAGTCATGATGAAATTACTGGAGAAGTGAAGAAGGTCTGGATTTTTTACTGAAATTACTTTCAAAGTTTGTCTTCTCTGACCGTTTATTTTGACGGTTTTTGTCTTTTGGGTGGACCTACTGATAGATATTTCTAATACAGAAGTGAATGAGTGACTCAAGGTTCTAGCTGCACTCAGTTGAAATAAATAGGCTATTTTTAGGTGCAATTAATCTGACCTTCCCAAATATCCATTTAGAATAAGATCAATCCTTAAAAGCATGTAACCCTCTCCATCAACCAGCAAGGGAATGTGGAGCACTTAGCTTACATGCAGATGTCCACAGTTAGTCAAATAAATCCCTCACTTTCTGTGTCTGTTTTCTATTGCTGCTGTGCCAAGCATGCTGCATACCTAAATAATTACTGTAGTTTTGAACAGCAGTCACTGAGTCTGTAGCTGTGAATTGCATATTATTCACTTAGTGGATTTTTTCTTCTCAAAAAAGCCCGATTTAAAAGAGGTTATAGGTTTTAGCAAGGTGTCTTCGCACTTTAGTATCGTGATTACAGTAATAAATACACAGAAATGTTGCTCTGTAGCATTATGTCACTGAAATTTGCTGACACAGTAAATCGTAAATGGGATGCAGTGATTTACAGCTTATGACTTCAGCATATGTTACAGAGGGTGTTTTAATAGAAGAGGGGTGTATGATACTAATTACCCTGTGAAATCACACTATAATAATACTTCAAGTAATCACATTTCAAAGTGACAAAATTTTCTTAACAGGCATCTTCTCAGGATGCTGCCTGTTCCAGCTTCTTATGCCTGTTCCTTATTACGTTAGAAAATTTACTTTTGTGTTGGCAAATAAGTTGAAATATATTCCTTCTAAAAACAAAGGTCTGATACTGCGTTTGGATCCATGCATGGTGTTTCAAAGCACTTGAGGCAGCAAAATCTTTGCTCCTTCTAGACGACTTGATGTGAAAATAGAGAAGATATGGTCTTCCCACTGAGGCAGAGAAAAGATTTAAAGATGTATTATAGATGTCACCTCCTGTTGTCGGGTAACTTATGGTCTGTCAGACAAGATAAGGGAAAAAGATGCCCTATACTCAATACCTCAAAACTTGAATGGTTGGGAAATGTGTTCTCTCAGGAATTTGGAGAGGAAACCATGCCTGGTAGTTGCTACTTTGCAACAGTTCCCCAGGGCTAGGAAGGAAAAAGTGGGACATTTGATGCACTTCTGCTTCTCCACCCTACCACCCCATGTTCCTGTAGTTACAACACATTTGAGGATGAAGTAGACAGCCCTGCTTCCTGATGTAGATCCACACTGGAATACCAGAGGACTCAGCTCCAGCATCCCTGTCCATGTGGGATGTGCTTGTTCTTACTATGCTAGTTATCTTGTAAGGCATCATTGCCCTTGAAAGATGTTTGTAGGGATTTATTTTTCCTTGGATAACATGATTTTTTTTCCTCCCAGATGATTCACACAACTGACTACTGGAACTACAGTTCAAAGAATAATAGCTCATAGGCAAGTGCATAATGCATAAAATCTATATCAGTGTAGCTTAAAAATGTAGAGTACCAGGTTTTGCTCACAGCCCTTTCTAGGAAAAGCACAACATCCTTATTCTGTAGATAAAGACAAAAGAAGAAGTCCTGACTCCATTAAAGCAAAAGGTAAATTTCTCATGAGCCTCAATGGTTATTTTTTAAAAAAAGATTGACATATTACTGGTAGAGCTAGGTTAATTTTCTGTTTCTGATTCTTCAAAGCAGTTGGTGTAGGCAACTAACTGCTTTGGCTGGAGAAAATGAAAAAAAAAAAAGGAATGTTGAAATAGTTAGTTCCAAAATTTCAAAGTCAAATGTTTCAGATTTTTAATGTGAAAGAACTCCTCCCTCATTTAAAATTTTTTCTTAGTTTCTTATACTTTCAAAGGATAAAATTATCATAATATCAAAACATATGGATTCAAATAAAATAATTTTTGATGGATGTAGTGCAATTAATTTAGTATTTCTTCTTTCCTTTTTGGAGGAAAAAACAAACCAAAAATACTCAGCTCAAATGAACAGTTTTTCTTACAGTTTTCACTT
The DNA here is from genome assembly GCA_013401135.1 of Cettia cetti. Classification (NCBI taxonomy): domain Eukaryota; kingdom Metazoa; phylum Chordata; class Aves; order Passeriformes; family Sylviidae; genus Cettia; species Cettia cetti. The sequence goes on from VZUI01070973.1 coordinate 54,912, forward strand.
CAGCTACCAACCCAGAAAATCCATTATTTTCACATTTTTAATTCATGGTAAAGTCTTACGAGCTATTTTGGCCTGTCACTTGATGAGTGTATTGCATAAAATACCTTAAATATTTATGAGTATATCAAACTCTATGACACAAGTAGCTTGACTATCAGATTTGTTTTCTGAAGTAAACTTTACAGATATAACTCTGTATAATGAAGAAAGTCTTGCTTAAACTGATGTGAGAAATACCTAATTATAAAACACATGGTTTAAAATAGAAGTGGGGGAGCCCAGAAGGTTTTTTTTATCCTTCTTTCTTGGGTCACTGTTGACTGAACTATACTGAATGTTTAATTCATGGCCAAGAATATATGATTTTTAGTAGTTTTTCCTGCTGGAGTACAGTTCTCTGTGACTTAATTGGAAATTTAATTTAATTTAAATTGAAAAGTTTTTTCATTTGTGAAGTATTCCCATCAGAAATCTACAATATCCTGCAGAATTAGAGTCTGTATCATTGTTAAACCCTTAATTGACTATTTCCCATCAATGTGTTCTCACAGTCAGAAGTCTCTGTGTTGAATTTTGCATTGTGTGTATTTGATGACACAGTCTTTTCTTTAATGCATCAATTTTTTCTTGAAACAAAGTGACAATGAAAATAATAAAATTTACAGAGAAGTTGCCCTGAGTGACTAATTTATTGATAATTTGCTGAGAAAGCATTGAAGTAAACCCACGATACAGGTGTCTTGGATAAAGAACGAAGACAGACTAGCAGGCAAGATTAAAACAAACAAAAACCCAACTACTGCATCGCTGACTGGCCCCAGTCTGACTTGAGTGGCCATTTCTGTCCTCCCTGGTGGCTGGGCTGCAGGCACAGGGAGTGCACTGGTGCCGTGTCGGTGTTCTGGTGTTAAAGTTCAGCTCCTCTAGCACTGCTTGGGGAAGCTGGAGAGAGTCAGCTTCGCTCATGGGGTTTGTACGGCTCTGCAGGATCCACATCCGTACTGGCAGCACAATATTAACATCTGAAGGTCAGGCCAATTTGTTCCAAAACTGGAAAACTAAATACTTATCTATAGGCATTGACCTGATGTTCTTCTGTTGAAGCCTTGAAACCAAAACCCACCAGACCCCGCATACTCTGACAATCTGATTTTTAAATTCCCTGGCTCAGACTTTAAAAATAATGATCCTTGAAATCGTTTTCCTAAGCACAATGTGCAGAAAAAAACCCAAAAGGTGAGAAGTAGGTGGATCAATATAAACTATATATGGCCTTATTTTTATTTATGATAAGGCCCCTTTATCTTGCGTTTTATCTCCATTATAAAGAAGGCCTAAAATTAGTGTAGAAATTGCAATTTAAAACCCATTACCCTCACTGTAAAGCAATTCACTGTCAGGATGAAGGAGGAGAGGCATGGTTTGGTGATAAAGAGAATCAAGTCCATTATTCCCAAGAAATTCAGTTTGCTTGAGTGAGGGAAGGGGAACTTCTAGGTCATTTCAGTAGTTATTTTATTCAGTAAAGAATAAATAAAGGAGACTCTGTACCACTGGCAAATTTGATCTATAATGCCTCATGCACAAACCAGATTTTTCAAATGAACCCTGGTGGCTGCAGAGAAGTGTAAGAGAGACTGACAGACACTACTTGGTTTGAAGAAAATAAGTTTTTGTTCTGCAGCTGATTGACTTGCACACCTCTTCTGTAGAGATGAGAAATGTATTTTAAAGGTGGGTTTGTGAACACCATTCCCTACACTGAAGTAAGGTATTTTTACTGTGTGTATTAGACATTCGATATTTGTGTGTGGGTATCCATACACTTTGGGAAATAATGTATTCTGGTCCTCAGTGTGCTCTCTAAACCACGTTCACTGTAGTTTCTTCAAGTTAGGAGCACTCACTGTCACCAATAAAACTGTTCACTGTGTCTACCAGTATTTCAAGGGCTTTCTCCTTGTTCAGGAAACAGTAGTAAACTGTATTTACTCACTTTTGTTCGTGGCTTAAAGATGGCTTAACTGAATTTAACTGGAACAACGCATCATGTAAGGCCAAATGTCAACTGTACCATCCAAAATGGTAAATATTTTGATAAGCTGACAAAAGGGAGAAATTACTATAGAGACAGTTTTGGTTAGATGCAAGTAGATGGCCCTTACGAAATCAGGTGATAAAAATGTAGTTTTCTTCTCCCAATCATGGCATACTGAGGTAAATTAATGCAATTTTTCCTTTACCTATTGTAGGTACTCTACCACCTATTAAAATATATAATCTTTGTATACAATAACCTAATCCAGTGCTGATTATAACACTTACGTGACATAATTCTGTTACCATGCTCTTCTTGCTTTGGAAATAATGGCATGTAGGTCTAGAAAGACAGGTATGCCTTTCTGTCTTGTCTAATCTTCACTTCCTTTTAATTCCATAAGGAGTGTTAATGCAATTGGTTGGTGAACATAGAAAGGGGAACTTGTGTTAATATTTTGTAGATCAGTCTCTTGATCTCCCAGGAGGATTTTATCTTCTAGCTACAGTAGTATGATGAGGTATATGACTGGGTTTTGTTTTAATTAAAGTTTTAGGCTTCTCATTTCAGAGAGTGGGGATGGAGATGGTGTGATCATATTGCACCACTGTGTCAGAAGTGTTAAATAACACACTTATTTCTCTGCTTGGAAAGACTTAATAATGAGTTCACAGATGTTAAAGTAGAATTATTTTATAAAGTCAGGCACCAATTAATTTCTCAGCATTGGTTACAGCAAACGGAAGAATAATCAAGTAACAATTTTGAAGTCCTGTAGTAAATTGCTTCTTTACTCCAAGGCACTACATTCTGATATCTAACTGGTTTGGATTTTTTTTTCCTAAAGAAAGACTAGCCTTATAGACAGGAACCCAACTGGTATAAAACTGTAAGTTTGACTAACTGTATCTCTCTCTCTCACTGCAATACAAAAACACCCTCTTATCCCAAATCACTGCTAAGGTTCTATTCCTTTTGGAATAATATTCAAACATAATGCAGAAATAGTTACTTCTGGAATTAATGAATGTTTCTGCTAGTTTGGGTGTCTCTCGTGTTCTGATTACAGGACTTGACATGAAGCTCTTATTAAGAAAGTGTCTCATTAATACACTACTTCCAGAAGAGAAGAATCCTCAGCAGACATTTCCTCCTGTTCAGCAGATCACAACACAAGGTCCTTGCCACAGCCATTTAAAAAGGAAATAGAACCGAGCAGCCTAATTAAAATAATATCTGTTGAAACTCAATGTGCCACAAAAGACCCATACATGAAGTAATAATTTTCTGTAAAAGGTTTCATAAATAGAAAACAAAAGAAGTATCTAGTTTCAAAGAGAAGAAAAAATTCCAGAGGAGGAAATGCAATGTTTATTTGTAATTAATAATATGTAAGTCCAGCCTCATCAAAACTGCCTTTGGAGAAACAGATTGAGAGTGTGTCTGTTTTCACAATATATATTACCTTCTGTGGTGTTCTCAAAAAATATTGAATGATACAGAAGTGTCAGAGACTATCGAGCAACCTTGACAAGGCTGAAACCTGTGAATATACACATAAACGAGGAAAAAAAAAAAAAAAAAAAAAAAAAAAAAAAAAGAAAAAAAAAAGTGTTGATAAAATTCACCCTTCCCTGGGCAGAGTTGTGAGGTTTTTACAGCATCATTTTAAACCTGTTTTAATCCCCCTGCAAAAGTATATGAGACTTGTGCTGGATTCAAGCAAGGGTAAAATCATCTAGTCTGAATTAGCAGCATTAGCAGCACTTCAGCAGAGAGAGGGGTGGGGAAATGATCCTTTCAGACCTTGTTTTAAGAAATCTTGAACTCAGTGAATAAGTACCTTCTTTATCTATGTAAGCATTCAGTTAATACTAATGTAGAGATAAGCTGCAAAAGAGTGGAGAGGGCTTACTTTAGAGAGTTGCTCATGTAGCTGATGACAAGAGATGATAGAAGTTATTGCCAGGGATGAGCATGGGTTCAGGATGCTGAGAGGAGCAGGTTTAACTTCACCAAGCAATCAATATGTGGCATCTGAAGGTCAAAGGAACTTGAGAGCGTTCAAAAATATATGAGGTATGTCAAGAAACTTGAGGGGATTGCAAGCTGTACATCTTTCTTTTGGTCATTTTCTGGGCAGACATGTAGCTGATGTGATTTTTTGACAGGCTGTTTAAGGGTTTATTTGGGTAATGACAGTCATTACCATTTCTGAATAATGATCCAGGTGTACTGACACGTTGTGACAAAGCAATTGCAGGGTTTTTTTGGTTTCTTATGTGGCAGTAAATGTTCCATTAATTGCAAGTGATGTGATCAGCTTGGCCTTTTAAGGAATGATATCTAAAGTCCACAGGCAGAAGAAAATCTGGAAATCTCAAGTCATTCCTCAAGAGCCCAACAAAAATCCCCATCTCAAGGCAAACTCTTTTTATCTGGTTAAAGTGCCAAATGTGTATCTGGTTGGAGACAGGACTAGGTGAAAACACAGATTTCCAGTTTGCAGAAAATTTTGAAGTTTCAAAAATTTGTTGTGCTTTCATTCAGGATCCCCATCAATGTACATATTGTATTGGCATATCCTGGCTCCTCCAGCTGAGATGGAGGCAGCTCCCAAAAGTCTCTGGCTCATCTGGAGGCCCAGTAGTGACTGCCCCTAGCTCATCTGTCCAGTGTCATTGTTCCCCATTGGGAAAGCCCTCAGGGCATTACCTGGGCTAGTAAGAAACCAGTCCAGCTTGAAGTAGCTGGGGACTCCCAATTGGGAAATGAGTGTCTAAGGTTCCCATACTTTTTCAAGAATAGTGTACAACTGCAAGACAAACTGCAGCACTCTAAAAGCAGGGTCTCTTTTTCAGATAGTCCCGCAGCTGTAGTTGAAGCTTGAAATGTACATTATTAATTCAAGTTGCCTTCTTCCAGCTGATATGTATAAAACTGGCTCCATAGTTATTATCAAATATGAATGTACTTCTAACAGCTTCCTCTTAAGTGAACTAATGTAATCTGAAACATACTTATGTCTGTGTCAGATACCTGTGGTTGAATTAGATAATTTCACTGAAACTCCTAATGCATGTTATTTCAAGAAGTGTTTACCAAAAACATTGCATTTTCTAAAAGAACCAAAGATTCATCAATACCCTTCAGAACCATCTGTTTCATTTCCTGATCACCTTTTCCACAGTAGAGTGTGGTTTCTGTTCAGCTCCTTTTTTCACTTTCTTTCTTCATGAAATGCAGGCAATTCCCATGTATCAGACATTTGCTTGGCTTACAAAGGCAAGTGTTTTGGAGGACCATTATCTGTGAAGTTTGGTGCCAGGAAAAGGAAAAGTGTACTTTGCATATATACAGTGTATGTTATATATGGTTATTACTTAAAGTAAACCTGTAAAAGAGTAATGTAAATACATGATAAGAATTTTAAAAGGTTCAGCACTGACCTCAATTCCCACTGACCCAAATGTGAGAAGAGAGGTTGAATTCAGTAAGAGGGTTCTTGAAAATCTCACCCATGGTGGTTTTGGATTTTTTTTAGGAAACAGCTAGTTTGGAGATGGGAAAACAATGAACATGTTCTGGTCTCTGTCAAGTGATATTTGCTGTCACTGAGAGCAGAGAAAGTAGCAGAAATGGAGTATATTTAGAGGATGCTACAAATATACCTTCCTCCCCATCAGGACTTTGATAAATAGCTTGTGTTCTGCAGTGTTTCTCTTGCAGGGCATGCAGAAGCTGTAGAATGACACACACACACACACACACACACACACACACACTCATTTTGTTTATATGACAAGCCTTCCGTTTGGAAAAACTGATGAACGAAATGCCACATGTACAGCAGTGCAGGAGAGCTCATTTCTCTTCAGGCTGGGAAACATGTATTCTTCTGAAATCACTTAACTGTGTGTGTGTGTGCGTGCATGCAAACAAGTGACTGCTGCCTGGGATGGCTGTGCCCACCTGGCGGCTGTGCCCACCTGGCAGCTGTGCTGAGAGAGTGCAGCTCAGGCCTTTGCCACCTGCCTGCTAACACCTCCTGAAAAGAGGCAGTGGAGATGCACTTCCCCGGCCCTGCTGCACTCTCACTGTTCCACTGCCCATCCCCAGCAGCACCATTCCCTGCCAGAGCAATCCCTGTGGCCTTGCCAGGCACCACCTGCTCTAGTGTAAGGATAGTGTAAGGGTACAGTTTCTCTGTAGCTGATGTCATACTGGTGAAAGGATATACCCACTTTAGGGTTTGAATTCCTGTTCCTCCTTTGTGCCATCCCACCATTGGTTGATTCTGACCCCTGAGCTGCATGCAGCTCCAAAGCGGTCTGCACATAGCTCCCTGGTGGGAATATATCCCATGGCTCTCCAAGGCAGTGCAAGCAAGGGGGACGGAGGGGTAACCTAGGAAGAGTTGCCCCACCACAGCCAGGTAGAGACCTGGCTCTCTCAACAGCTTACTGGCATGGGTGGTATGTGCCTGGTGGGCCAGAGAGATGTTTTGTAGGTGGCCCAGAGAGGCAGGGAGGTTGATAGCACCATCACAGCTTCGTGAGCATAGCACTGGGATCCTGCCTCTCATTTATTTAGCAAGGCTCTGGCTCCAAATTGGGCACATGGTGTCTTAAAAGTGCTGCTTGAATATTCTGTCATGTCATCTCACCACATAATGAACTAAACCTTTCTGGCCAAAGGATGTGATCCTTTTTGCAAATGCTTGTCCTTCATCTGGCAAGCATGCCCAGCAGTTCATGCTTCCCTCTGATTACTGTGCCAGGGATTCTCCTCCTCACAGATCCTCTCCATGGTTATCCTGTTTCTCATGCCATCTCCTCAACTACCCATAAAAAGCTTGTTTCAGGGGCTGAGAGTCCTTGCTTGGCAGCTTTCTCCAATGTCCACATCTCTGTTTCACATGGAGAGCATGTGTATGAAACAGTTTGATTTTTGCATTTCGGGGAGACCCCTTCATCTCTCAGATACCCTTTGTGTTTCTCTGGGGCAGTGGTGCCAGCACTGTCCTCCTTACAGCCCCCTTGGAGCAGAGTCATTGCCCTGCATGATGATGCTTCTGAATTAAACAAAACTATCTGCATTTTCTGTTTTGCAGTCTTCTGTTTTAATGCCTTCACTGTCCGGTGTTTTTCTCTTGAAGACGTCTATGCCACACTGTATGCATGGCTGTGGTAAAATCCTCCAGCCTTAATCCTGTTTTCTGTTAATACCTGTGTAATCACACAGCACATGTGCAGATGTATGTTTTTCTTTCCTTTATTTCTCTTTATTTGTACTTCATGCATCAGGTGCAACAGGAGGTGGGTGAGCTTTTTAACTGGGAATGATCACAAGGTATTGCTATAGAAGTTTCAAAAGCTGACTCTGTAAACCATCTCAGAAATATTTGAGAGGATGTATACATGCCATCTGCCTTATAAAAGCTCAATTCATGCAGTCAAACTATTGGCATAGTGGCAAAGGTGTGTTGGGTCAATGAAGAGGGAAAGCAGAAACACCAGGCAATTTTTTCCTACAGTGCATGTGCTCTGCCACAGATCAGAAAGGCTTGTGGTTTTTGTATTTCAGGAGTTTCAGGTATCCCTCAGCATTGGCTTTGTGTTGTCCATGCTCAGTGGAACAAGCTCTTCTGATCAATCCATGTCTAATAGGATGAGGCCCCTCTTGGGCAGCAAGTTTGAGGCACTGCTTGTGGGGTGCACACTACCACCGTGTATCCCACCTGTGCCTTTCCATCCAAGCTGCTGGGAAGAGTTTAGGCTCATGGCAAAGGCATGAGTGGTTTTCATATTTTCTCCTTGAGAATGCTACAGTCTTGGCCCTAGCTTGCATTTCTATGTGCTTGGCCTCACAGCAGCCAGGTAGATTCAAGCCAGCCAGCTGCAGCTCCCTCCTCTTTTGCTACAAGAGATTGTCTCTGTTACTCACAGCAAGGGTTTCTCTCTCCATCCAGCCTCCACATCACACCCTACCTGATCCTGCACATCTGTGGGGGCCAACTGCAAATGTAGAAATCACCTGCAGTGACTGTGACCTCCTGAACCTGTTGGGAAATACTCCAAATGGAGACCCCCCCCTCTTGCAGCAAAGGAGGAAGAGTCCTGAACTGTTGAGCTTGGAACTGGCCAACAGTAATGAGAGAAGCACAATTAAAGTTGTTGTTGAAATGGCATCATCTGACTGCTTATGGCAGTACCATGACTTGTTTTATTTTGTTTTGTTTTCTTCAAGTGCTTGCTTATACCACAGGAAGGTCGGACTAGATTACATCCAGTGGTCCCTTGCTGCATTAACCATTCTTGATTTTTTATTACCTGCCACCTCATGCCTTGTTTGTCTTCCTGCCTTCAGTCTTTAGGAGTCTCAAATCCAGGCAGCATCTGCTTTTTGTTTGGAAAGTTCCTGTTGTATTGGAAAGGCTCTTGAAGTAAACAAATGAAGACAATGGTGATGGCAGTGTAATGGAGACAACTTGTGAAGCAAAATTAGTGATTCCCCTAAAGGAGATCTGGGTCAAATTTGGCTCTTCTTATATCCATACAAGACAAGAGAGTGGAATTTGCTTGGATTTGTGGGAAGGCAGAAGTCTGATTTTTCTGGGCTCAGATGTAGATTGAAAGGGAAAAGCAGCAGAATTCTGCTGCTGATTATGCTGTAAATCAAATTAACTTTACACGTCTGCTACGTCTTTCAAGTTTAGTGTTCTCTGAATTACTGCCTTCATGTTTACACTGTTAAAAGTCTAATGCATTAGTAAGCAGCAATCACCACAGCTTTGCTCCACGTTAGGGAAAAAATCCCCACTCTCTTTACCAAGAAGGACTGTCAGGGATTACTGCATGTGCACGTCCTGACAAACCAAACAGCCTCCAGGGTGCTTATCTCCGCTGCTGCTCACTTCATGTTTTATCCATTAAATGAACATGATGGTATTTTTTCTTATTTCTTGACATCACTTTTAGCATGCTGGCAAAATTTAACATGTAGTCATCTTGGCTCAGTAGAAGCAGTAATGTCATATAAATTAGTTTTGAAGAAATAATTTGCTTATTAATCATGGATTTAAAAACCTCCCTTGTTCATTGTATGTGTTTTGAAGGGAAAGACCTAGGTTCAGCAGGTTTAAATTTGGCATGATTAAGATAGATATGCAAAGCTTTTCTCATATCACAGGGGTTTTATTATTGCCCTGTTTTTCTGGGAAGTATATACATTTTAAAATTATTTTGATAATACAGTTAGGTTCATCATATAGAGAAGTCAACTGCTAATGCAGAACTACTGTGATCTATAGCTGTTTTTATCAGGTCTTTCCAAAAGAAGAGGAATTGTTTGAGGAAATGGGTTTATTGTAAATGTGTTGGGATTACACTCAATAATGGAGTTGATGTTCCCTGGGAAAAAGCTTTTCCCTTTTTCTCTGTTGTATGTCAGTCCTTATTTGCATTTTTAAAACATTTTCATTGCACTCTGTGGAGTTTCCTCACTTCTTCTTTTAAGAATTTAACATAGCTGAAAGTGATATTTGTCTCCAGTTTCTCTGGGAAAAGAATAACAACTGCTGCTGAGAAGACAGAGAATTTCTGATTGTTGGGTTTTTCCACAGAACTAATTACAAAATTGCGTATTGCCTGGCATGATAGTCTTTGAGCTGTGGCCTCAGTTGGTTATGGCAGGATGAGAGGGCGTACATGCCTGGCCTTGCCAGATGGGATTTGTATTATCAGGAAAATTCTGGTTTTGACAGGGCTATCATAGTGTCCCGCTGCTTGCCTTCCTCAGTATTGTATGGACTGCTCTATTCTTCAAACACTGCCTCATCTCTTGTGCTTCTGATGTGGAACACACATCAGACACAGCAAGAATTTCCTAGATCCTGAGGTGGATTTCCCCTGAAAATGATTTCACTTGCTGCCTTTATCGTCAATAAATCTTGGCAGCCAGACAGCACAGTCTGTTGCCACTCACTTCTTGCTTTGTGTGAAAGTTACCCTTAACCTAACAGGAGCCATTTGATCCTTTTCACTCTGCAGGCTGTATTTGGTGAGGTCCTGCTTTTCAAATACTGTGCTGCAGCTTCAAACAATTGTTTTGCCCTTGTCATCACCATCATCATCCATTGTTCTTTTTTCCCCAATTGTACTTAATCTCCTGTATGTAAATCCAGTCTTGCATGTAAATAAAAGCAGAAAAATTCTCTTCACTTGGTTGTGTATGATAGTGTTTAATAAAAACAAAAATCATGTGGTAGATAAACATTTAGGAATGATACAGGTGCACATTTAATCTGAGAATCATTTATTGAATGTAAAAAGGCTATAATGCCTCCCTGACCACAGCATTCTGTAAAATCAGACCTTTACTCAAAAATTATTTGTATCCCAGAGAAGAAACAAACCAATTAGGAAAAAAATAATACTGCTTCTTTTTGTGGTGTCTTTGTACATGTGGATATTATTAATAACAAGATGATGCCTGTAAGTTGGGCTGGTTTTATTGGATTCTAGGCTCTAACTCTGGTCCATTTTTGTAGGTTAGAGAGAGTGCTCTCATTTCTCCTGTTAGTGTCCATCCCTCAGAGGCATGAAACTCTCTTACATTTTTGGTGTGAAGCAAAAAGATCTGGAGTCAGAGCCTCATACTCTGGGGACCAGAGTGGGCCTCTGGTGTCACCCAGAGCTTATTCTCTCCATGCACAGGTCCATGCTATGAACATGCACCAGTTCACATCCAGTAAGGGTAAAATGTGGTCCCATGTAGGTACCCCTGAAGTCATGTGACATGTCAGCAAGGCCTCCCCAGGCGATGGTCAAGTATGACACAGGTAAGATCTCTGGTACCCCGGCTAGTCTGGAATGAGAGGCAGAAGTTACCCACAAGACCCCACTAGTGGTCAACCACCGGCCCAGGAATTGCAGCTGCTACCAGATAATTTTTAAGGTAAAAGTGTAATACATTCAGGAGGAGTGTTCTGCTTTAAATCTAGTTGAACTACATCGACCTAAGTCATCTAACATAACATTTTTCATTCTGGGTTTCAGAATTTTCAGACTTGTTTACCACTCTGTCTTCTCTCCACCAACAAAAGCAGTTCAGTTACTGCAGCTTTATAATTCACAGCCATGATTTGCTTTTAATACAGGATTTGAAGATAGAGATGTGAAAAATATTTTAAAATTAAGAACTAAAACCTCAGTTTGAATTAAACTGTGTCAGTCCAAACTGAAGTAATTGAGGATTGGCTCCATAGGCCAGTTTGCAATTTTTCTTGAGTTTGGTGAGTTGACAGATGGCATTTAAAAAGCCAAGTCCTTATCCAGTAGGAAAGAAAGCTAAGAAAAAAATGATTTAAAGCATTTTTCAATGAAAAATCATCAAGTTTTGCATGACGTATTTTTTCTTTCAGAATTCTTCAATTCATTCATTCTTTTTTGGCTGAAAGAGCCAAAGCCTGAAAAGCACTTTAGGTATTATATAGGAACTGCTTGAATGTTTTAGCAGAAACTTTGCAAGCAGTTTGAGCAGCAGCACTGAGACAGTAAAGCTTGCTTGGAATTTTAGATCATTAATCAGGGTTCTTTATACAGAAATGTTGCTTGAATTGGCACAGTCCCACACATTGATGGAAAAGAACTGCAGATTGAAGAAGTCCTTTTATTTAAAAGCAAAAAATAACACTGCAGAAGCATGACTAGCAATATTATACTAAAAATAGTTGCTTTCTTTGGCTTTTTAGCTGATTAATTGGTTATGTAAGAGGAATATTTATAGCATAGGCGCAGCTCAACCTGCTGCATGCCCAGAAAGCATAGCATGACATGCAAAATTTGTGAAGAATAGCTGAAAAAAATAAAGGCTTGTCTTTCCTTTTGTTCTAATGCTATGTTATGATAAATGATATATGAGTTGATGAGTTGATATGATTTAGCACTGAGGCCAAGAGACAACCAAAATGAGAATCAATTTAGCCCCTTTAGTTGGTTCTTGGGGTGGCAGATTTTCTTCGAATGAATGAGTGAATGAGAGAATGAATGAAAGAATTTCCTACAAGCAGAACTGGTCGGTAGGTTTAAGTTTGATTGGTGGATTGTAGCAAATTGAACATAGCAATGTTAATGTCTCATAGTAATGACAGTTTCTCAGATGGCAGTGTCATTCCTTCACAGTTTCAAGTGACTTTACCTTGCTATGTTTAGTATTTTTCTTGAAGAACAAGTGAAGGTGCCATATGCCAAATATGCTTCATGTCATGGCATCTCCACCAACTCTCAATGATACATTACATCTGTCTTAAGAATTTGACTCCATTTTTGTCATTTTATGTAAGACTGCCAAGGTTTTCTCAAAGCAGCCAAAGCCACTAACTTACCAATCTGTTGCCAACGCACTAGGGAGTAGAGAAGGAGTAGAGCCTAAGAAATACGTGAAATGTGTTCTTTTTCTTCTTTCTAAAATTTTCAACACTTCTGATTTGCTTGATTAAGGATAGGCTCATAAAAATAAACTTTTATGCTCTGCATTTTGTCTGTTTCTGTTACAGCTCTTTTATTCTTTGCATACTAGAACAAAACTTTTCCGAGTTAATAAAATGTCTGAGATTAAATAAGAGGTGAGAAATGAACAGCCAAATAACAAGTAAATTTTGGCTGCAGCCGAAGCAAAGGAAAAGAGAAGGCAACACAGAAGGAGGGAATAAGGACTCCCAGAGTGAGAAGACACAGAAGTGCTGTCTGCAGTGTGGTGTTGTCACTTTTCTTTTAAAAACAGACTCATGCAATCTTCATCATTATCATTTCCCTTTCTGATCATGCCCTACCATTAGCACTACTCCTTACTCAAGAAGACGGCTGTTCCATGTAAATGCTCAGCTTTTATTTTCTTGAAGGCAAACTAAGAGAACAAGCTGTCCACAAGGGAGTGAAATACCAATTCTGCCCCTTAAAAGTTAAAATAAAAAGCAGAAAACTGTTTTTTTCCAGTGCAGCCAGATTAGTGCCCAAGTTTGGATCAGGAGTTGCATCTGAAGTCACTCTCCTGGTCATCCTCACCAGAGTATGATTCAGCTTGCAGAGCAGTCAGAGTGTGCAAACTTGGATCCTTTCAGGTGAAAGTAGCCCAAAAATTTATTCCAGAAGCACACCTAACACACTAATGGGCGCTCTGAGGAGCAGACTAAGTGCTAGTCTGCAGTAAGACACACAGAAATTCAAGTAGGGGGCCTCAGCACAAGCTGTTTCAGTCTGCTGCACCAATTTGTCCTCACTAGTCAGTGAAATACTCTTCATTATACAGGTTCTCATTCACTGACTGTAACCTTGGTTCTGTAACTAGTTTGTGTCTCTCTCCCAGTTCTGCTTACACTGAGGCTAGTTCTTCACTGTTAAAAATCAGCAAAGCATAAGGAAGTGAGTGAAGGGACATAGCTTCATACCAGCTGAAGATCTCAACTTCCTGCTTTCATCTGCCAGCTCTGTCTCTCTCATGCTCAAAAGATGAATAGAAAGAAAAGCTGGTGGAAGAAGTAGGACTTGTTGGGACATTCACAGCAGCATTTTTGTGACAGATCCACCCAGTTTCACTTCAAATCTACTTCAAGCAGCATTGTACCTTTGGATTGATTTTTAAATGGTAATGTTTATTCCTTATTAATAACAAGACTGTCGTATAGTACTCAGTTTTGGACCAAATCTATCCAGTGCTCACATGTTTTAATAGTCACAAAAGAATTTTAATAGTTGCCTATAAATTTAATTGCTTCATAGCAATTATTATACGGAATAGTATATGTTTTTTATTACCCCCAGGTCCCTTTTTAATAGGAGTGCTGTGCTTTGTACAAGTCAATTATTTTTGATAGTTACAGTAATTAATGTTTAATTATATTTTATTAGTCTCATTTTGTTCAACTATCTTGGAACCAATCCAAGCATTTCTAAATACTATACTTTGTGTGTGCGTGTGTGCACACATCTGCATACTTTTCTTATGTTGACAAATTCAACCTCTGAGTGCATTATTCTCACAGAGGGGGAAATATGAGAGTCATCTCAGAAGACTAAAGAAACACATGTGCTGTCCTCTTTCCCATGGCTATCAATGATATCCTTTATGCTCATCTCACAACTGCATGACAATCTCCCAATTTTCTCCTACACAGATATATTTCTGATGTCTCCTGATAGATGTTTCTCATGTGTTTAGAACTGTATTTTCAATGGCTTTCACTGTGCACGTGTATGAGCGACTTTTTTTCCCACTTCATTTATTTTCACTTTTTTTCCTTTGTTGGCTTTCTGCCTTTTTCCTCTTCCATTTCTCTTTTCCCTAGGAATGACTTTTGCTACTATTTCTGAATCCTCTTCGTGCTTTTTTTTTTTTTCTGTAATGTTTTTCCCTTTCCTTTATTGCCTTTCTTCCCCACTTTAAAGGGAGTAGAAAACTTCTGTCTTCCTCTGAAATATTTTTCTGAACTCTCACATTACACCAGGTGCATAGCCTATCTCAGAGAAGTAAAACAGCTCCAGCATTTTATATTTTGTTTCACTTTTTCTGTTTGGGTTGGTGATTCTTCCCTTCTCTCTCTCTCTCTCTCTCTCTCTCTCTCTCTCTCTCCTCGGTATTGTCACTGTCATCTCTCCCCTCCTTCCTCAATAAGCAAATTGTGTTTACTTTGTTCTTTCAAAAATGCATACTTTTTAATTTTGGCTTTTCATTGAATCTTTGTGCACTTCATATGTTTGTCAATTTTGCTGTGAAATTACAATAGCATGACAAAATTGATAATAATTTACTGCAACTTTCTCTTCTTGAAAGAATACACCACCATTTGAATTGCAGTGACCAAACATATTTTCCCAGCAAATTTAGGAGCTTGTAACCTTAAGTCTTCACAGAAAATCTGTTGGCTACACACACATACTTACTTGTCTTACTTGTTTGGTTTTTCCTAGGTTCCGTGTTTGACCTTTTTCCATCAGTGCAGCAGCTGTGACTAGTTTTGAGTACTGTTTATGTTATGGGAGTATCCAAAGGCCTTAATCAATCCTGGAGCTTCATAACCTGGGTATCTTATATTCCTAGAAAGGAAAATCCCTTCAGCTGGAGGATCTACTGCTTAAATGGCTGCAATGAGAATTTTGCTGTCTGCAGTTTGCAAAGCTAACCTTTCTAGCATATTCGCCCAGAACACAGTGCAGTAAAAGGCAGCTGCTCATGACTTCTTGAGGCTGTCATTCCACTGACAGGTGTTTTCTGTTCCCTTCAGTGATGATTAAGCCCAGCATAGTGAATTTTGCACATAAATCAGGGATCAGAGTCACCAATGAAGTGTGGGAAGGGGCTGGAGTTGTCTCACTCCTTAATTCCTTTTTATTAATATAACTATGGTAAACTAGTGATGACATGTCAAATTTTGGGGCCAGATATTTTGAATGTTGAAGGAGAGCCAGAGTTTTGAAGTTGTCACTGCTTGCTGCCCATTCCTTCTTCCTTCCACTTTGCTGTGAGTATTTGCAGTACAGTGTGCTTGCTATTTAGTATCATCCTTCTCACACTGGTTTAATAATGCTCTCTGGGCACAAGTTATGAAGAACACACTGGGAATAATAGGAATGGCTGAATACTGACCACATGTTAAAGAACATTTTAAAACTGCTGAAAGAAAAACTTGTCTACATAGTGTATTAGGGAGAGAGATGGAAACTGAGGAAAATTATCTCTTCTGAGAGACAAGCAAAAGATAAATAAAAAATATTTCCTGCAGTATAAAAAGCATTGGCAAATGCCACAAATAGGCAAGGTTCTAAAAACTAGATCACACCTCAGAAAGACATCGGGTAGAAAGAATGTATGGGCTGCTTGACTCACTGAATGCTCCTAGAGGTCGACAGAGTGGGGTCCTGCTGCCCTACAGACATTGCGGCGGAATTATGGTACAGGTTTACCTTGAGGCTTAAAGATTTCTGAGTTGGAGTGGTCCTTGCCTTCCTCCAGGCAGAACGCTTTTGATAGTACTCATTATCAGGTCAAACTAGATATTTTCTCAATATATAAAAATTCAGATTCTTCCCAAATAAATTAGAGTGGGGCCTAGAGTGAGTACCTAACTATTCATCTACTCAAAAGAATTACAGGTTTTTACCACTCTGCCCTAAGGAACCCATCCAAAGCCACTTAATCAAACCCAACGTGTTCCTATTAAAAGCTTGAGTGAATCAGCATTTTCCATTGCTTATCATAAGAAGTTTACCAGCCGGCTCTAATTGTCAGATCTAAGTGCCAAATGCCAGTAAGCATTTGTAGGGGGACTAAAAGCAAGCATCGCTCATTCATCCTTAACCCTTTGCCTGAACAAAGACTGCAGAAGGCACAAACAGCTTTGGCAGAGGCACTGCTTGTCCTTTCTACCAAAAAACAACCCCAATGGCAGCCTGCTTAGAGATATCCACCACCTCATAAGGATGTGCAGTGAAGTACTCGAGGGAGTTCCTCAGTCACATAACACTGTTCAGGAATTATTCAGCCGACTGAAATGGCCCCGTTCCTCACTTCGCTGCCATAATGCTCACGGGCGTGACATTAAACAAACTCTTACCATGCATCTAATTAAATGGGGCCTGAGCACTGAGTCCCTCAGTGTTTTAACATGGTGTGGATTCTTGTGGCTAACTCACATCAACCACTGATGGCTGGTTTGTAATGGGATTACAAGATCTGATAATAGCTCTCAAGTTATTATCTCTATGCCATGACATTTGTAGCTGTAAAAGGTATTATGAACAGGAGACTGGAGGGTGCACTCCTAAGCTTCTAACTAGTAGATGGGAAACAACTTTACAAGTTGAGCAGATTTACTACTTCCCCCAAAGAAATTGCTGTCTTCCAGAACTGAGAAAGACAAATTGCTGGAGAATGCCCAGATGTGATTGTGTGCAGCCACTTTTGCTCCTGTCAGCTCCAGTCCCAGGCATCTGCTTGCAGGCTTGGACCCAAGCAGCATCAATCAGATGAGCTGAAAGAGTGCAAGAAGAAACACCCATTCTGAAAAATACGTGGGAATTTTGTATCTCATGTTTCCCAGCAGAAGACTTAAAAAAAAAAAGACCAAAAACTTTGCTGTTTGCAGTGTGTTTGCTGCTAACCTAAGTAGGCAAAGGCAAATTCAAAGAGATCATTAATTCAAAGAGATAGCACTTAAAAATAGTGAAAATACCAAGCACTGTGCAAACTATTTCCTAATCTTAGTAACAAATGTAGACTGTAAAATATTAGCAAAGATAATAACTAGCAGATTAGAATTTATTATGCAAGACTTCTTCACCATAACCAAGAGGGATTAATTAGAAATAGATTACAATGTACAGCAATAATAACAGACAATTATTGAACATAATAAATCTATGTAAAGAGAAGGATGTCTCTCTTTTCTATTAGATGGAGAAAAAATTCCTCTGATCATGTAAACTCAAGTCACTCTGTTCTTACTGTCCTCAGATTTTCCAGTGAGAACAAACAGGTCTATGTGACAGAAGAGAGGCATGAATATGCAAAAATGGACTCAAGGAGATGTTGTAGAAAGAAATACAAGCTCAAAATGCTGGACTCATTTTTACCTTTTAGGTCTTTTTTTTTCCATAGTTAGGTGTAGCCTTATATATAGCATTGGGTAAGGATAAAGTAAGTGACACTAGTAAATAGTACATTAATATTTTTATCACAACCAACATATGCTATTTGTTGATATTCTACATTTTTCTTTCTTACTCAGTTCAATCAGATTGTAAGAAAGGAGGATGTGTGGGGGTTTTAACACAGCTTTAATTAATATTCAGAGTGCATTGTAGCACCATATTTCTAATATTCAAATTCTGATGTTATTTTAAGTATTTTCTTAAAAAATTTATTCCAGTGGGAACTTGTTTTTTGGTGCTTTGAATTGTCAAATGTTGTTATGGCAAACTTTGTACAATTCCACCTGCAGGAAACATATGCATTGCAAATTTTCCACGTAGTAAACAGTGTTTTTCTAGGTTCTGTTGGTTTTATTCCGGTTTTCCTCCTGCCTTTCAGTTTTTTGCCAAGCTCAACACAAGAGAGCTAATCTCAGAATGATCCAGTGATCATGTCAGGCCATTTTTCTTAATCTGAACACTCAGTCTTTTCTGATGCTGCCAGCTGACTGTATTGGGACCCAGCATGTTGGACTTACTCATAAAGCTTCATGGATCTTAGAAGCAATTGTAATTTTTACATCCAACTCCTGGTTAAAAAACAGGTGGACACTTGTCTGTGTCTTCTGCTGCAAAGAGCAGAACCTGTTCCACTGGCTGGTAACAAATAGCACTGTTCTTGTAATTGCTGTTATTACTGGCAATAATTACGGTAATAAATGTCTCATCAAGAGTTACTTATTTAGACAAATGTGTTTCCTTCTCCTTTTTCACTAAATATGTACTCTGATGATGGTTTTTTAAAGAAGTTAAATGCTTTCATTTTAATGAAGCCGTCCAGACCAGCTGGCAGATATTCACTGTTCTTTAGTATGATTGACCTTAAGCAGGATGGAATGTTCATAAATTTAAGATTAAAAAATCATGGCTTTGAAAACAAAGCTATTGATGCTATCCTGTGAATTTTAGCCCTAAATCTAAATTTCTGATCTTTGTTGAAAAAGACAAGCAAAAGCTGATAAGGCTAATAAATCACTCTCTGATTTCAACTGAGCTCCATTAGAAATAGAAATTTGTTGCTTATAAAGTACACCTCTTGGCTCTCATTAAACCCTTGTAGAAATGATATGCTGCACTTGAAAATCATAGACTGGAAAATAAATACATTCAAGCTACATTGCTGGGCCAGTACATTGCTGTATCCCAGTGGTAAACTTAGCCTATTAATGGCTAATGCTTTAAAGAAGCAGAAAAGCCCTAAGGCTACACTTGTATTGCATTGTAGCTGCATAGTAGCTGTGAATATTAAAGCCTTTGAACTTGTGAAGTAGCACATTTTCCTTGATCATCTGTAGCTGAATCTAGACCAACTTTTGACATGGTTTGACTGGTTGCTCCTGCCTGAAAATGCCTGGGATCTTTTATAAAATCGCTTTATTCTCCACTTAATTGCCCAAATGAAAGAGACAGGCTCAACAGGTCAAGCAGCAATGTTAGGCATTGGATGCTGAGGACCTGATTTTGCATAGATGTCCATGCTTGTCTGCTCCTTTGAGATGACTTCAGGAAGCCTGACAGAAGTCCCTCTCCCCCCCTGCTCTCACATCTCCTTCCCCGCCTTTGCAGTGAGCAAAGACCCTCAGTACTGGACCTGTCTTTCTGACTTCCTTCTCTCTCTCCTTCCATTGCCTTCCTCCTGTCCTTCCAATGCCGTCTTCATCCAAGGTCCCCTGAGACAGGGGAAGAGATCTCTCCCTGAGACTAGAGAAGAGTATTTGCAGCTATAGAGATCATAAGAACGTTCTCCTCTTCCTTCCTATCCTTGTCCCTCCCCTGCTAACAGAGCGCAGGGCTCTGGGAGTTTTGCCAGGGTATTGGCTGTCCTGAGCAGCTCCATGCAAGGAGAGAAGACAAAATCCTCTCCTGGCCTTACTTTTTTCCTGAGTTCCTGTGGACACAGACACACTAGAGGAGTGTCTTTTCCTTCCATTCTGATGGTCTGCATGAAGCACACAGTGCCAGTGGATACCGTACTGCGTCTTGACTGGCTCAGTAGTGCCAAGATCATCCATCAGTACTCCTGGCTCAGATCTGAGCTTGAAGGACCAAACCTTTTAGCCTTGCTGGATACAGGCTGACACCTGTATTATGCAGCATTTAAAGAACCAACACACAGAACGCACTGGTACAAGTACGTTCCAACATTTTATCCCTGTTTCTGTACTTTTTATGTGGCAAAATTACAGCCCCTCATTTCCAGAGCTTCCTCACAGGGGCATGCTTGCCCCCTTGTGTGTCATGAGTGGCTGCATCTAGTTCCTGTGAATTAACACTGCAACAACATGGAAAATTTGAGCTGTGTCACTGTGAAAAGAAACAGCTCTAGTGACGTAAAGTGAGTCACCTTAGAGTGGCTGACAGCTGACTGAAAGGCACAGTATGCTTCTTGGGACAGTAGTTGCTCAAGGATTTGTTTTTTCCCAATCTCTTATATGAGGAAGGAGCTAAAATAGAATGTTCTGTGCATTTTTCAAGCTCCAGGAAGGGTATCAGTCAATCTGACCTTTATCAATTTTGTAGACAAGCAAGTGCAGTCAGGAAGAGTTGCTCTCCCACTGTGATCTGTTTGGGCAGACAGCAGGCACAGGGTCCATGAAAACCTCAGGCCTCTTGTTCAGAGTGTGGAAGCTGTTGGGCTTGGCTTGGATCTTTCACTGCCTGGTTTTGGTCTTGCCGCTGATTGCTCTACTTATATGTGGTTTATGGGACTAAATTGTTGGTGGTGTTGCACTGTGTATTCAAACTACAGCAATACCTTCCTTTTAATTTTGGTACTGGTTGCTTTCTATTTCTCTCAGGATGTACAAATCTGAAGTATTATTTGTTCACAGCTAAGGCTACACTTACTCAGTTTAAGAGCTGAGAAACTGAAGTTACAGATTGCTGTAAGAAGACATGGATCACTGTTTTAAATATTCTTTTTACAAAGCCATTTTATTTTACACATCCAGTGTTACATGGGAGAGTGATCAGAAGGAAACTATGATGGAATACAGTATAAAATCATCTTGAAAAGATTGCCTTTCACTAGATACAAACAGAATTATATCATTCCACCACTCTGTCCTAAGTTCTTTTCCAAGATTTAATTGTTTAGATTATGCAATTATATTCAGACATGTACAGCAGCAGCTTGTTGAAGATTCCTGTGGCTATGATGCCTGCAGTCTCAAGATGAAGAACTGGACAGTGAAAATGATGCACAAATTTAAGTTAATTTAAATCTATTTATTAATTTTAAAAGAGCAAATAATAATATTCATAATGATAAAATATAACTAGAGTCCCCAAAGGACAGAGCTTATATCCAGGATGAGTGACTTGCAAACCTGCCTTTAAAGCAGGGAGTGGGGAAAGGACACAAAGCTATTTTTCAGTTGTAAATTAAGAAGAAGAAGAAGAAGCAAGGTAAGCCAGCAAATGAAGATAACAGCACATGGTTCTGCTCTTTTCTAGATTTGTTTGAACTGATTAGGGAACAGAGTGAAACCTATTTCACAATTCAGAAATGTGAACAAATGGGTTTTGAGAGCTGTAAAATTAAATATCAGTGATTCCTTCTCACATTCAAGCAGTACCATCGGGCTTGAGAATAAACATAATTACAAGAATTAATAAAATTAGTTAGAGGACACATCATCATACTCAAGATTTTCACTGAGCAGAAATATTCTCAGCTGGTATAAATCAGTATGGCTCCATTGACGTCAAAGGCTCTGCAGCAATCTGCACTGGCTGGGGAAGCAGTCTTCTGTGGCTAAGAGTGTTTTTACCAGGCCAGACCTGCTGCTTTAAGGATTTTAGAAAAAACAGAAGAATGTCTCATGGTCTTGTGACAATTGCTTGTTGCTGTCGGAGAAAATATTGTACTCAGTGTGCATCAGCACAGGCTGCTGGAACAGAAAGACACCTTCATTTGTGAGAATTATATCAGAGCACTTTGGACATTATTCAGTTTTACTAGCCTGTATTTACTTTAACTGGGTTTATTTATTTTCTTTCTGTACAAGAATTTACTGCACACACATAATACCTTCTCTCTTCTTTATGATTGGATTTGCTTTATCAACTTATCTAACTTAAATTTGTTTTGGTTATAACTGAGCTGTTACTTTTTACATATAAACACTGAAATGTAGGAATTGCCTTTCTGGGCAAGACCAGCTATCCCTCTGGTCCTACATCCTGCTTCTGGGCTCAAGGCAAGGCATTGAGGTTCAAAATAACCTGCTGATGGAGAACACTGCTTCCTCAGTCTTGAGGTTTCTAGGTGCTTTTTATACTGGAATGTGAGGCTTTATACTTCTCATTAAGAAAACTGTGATTGCCATCTAAAGTAACAGAATGTGTTCTCATTACCTGTATAAAGATCCTGTCCATTTTTAATCCTGCTATGCTCCAGGCTTTTATCATTACTTTGTGACAGTGAATGCCATAGTTTAATTATATTTCACCTAAAAAAATATCAAATCTGTCTTCAGTGTCATCAGCTGTTCTCTTATGTTGGTATTGCAGGAAAAATCAAATGGCAGCATCCAATTGACTTCTGCAGGAATAATCTGTGACCCATTCTCTCAGCTAAGACATTCAAGTCTTTTCCATCTGTGTTCATCTGGAAGTCCACCTATGCCTTTTATCATTTTCAGCAGTTATGTCAACTCCTCTTTTCACTCTATACCCATTTGGTCTCTATCCTAACTGTAGGGTATTTGTGTCCCTTAAGGCTCAGGACTTCACAAACCTGATCCCCCAGTGATCAGAGGGGTTTCTGGAGCATATCAATGCCTCCTTTCTGCCTACTTACCTGCTTTTCTAGTCAAAGCACTGTGTGGTGCCAAAAAAATCTAAGCAAAGGGCATTCTTCTGGGGTTCAGATACAACTGTTGGGACCTCGGAGCTGAGAAGTTCTCACACACCCCAGAGTTAGCACAAGCTAAACATTGCATTTCAAGACAGGTCACTTAGTTTCAAGCAAGCCAACCTCATCTTTTCCAGCTGGGGGAACAGAAGGTATGAGAGATAAAGGATCTTACTAGATGTGACCTTTTACCTGTACCTTATAAGATGTGTCCTCCTACCTGAAATGGAGCAAATCTGCTTGTATATTTGTGCTGTCATCTTGTTGTCTTCACAGCATGGTGACTTTGTACAGAGTGTATTTGCCAGAGTGCAGAGATTAGAGTGAGTAAGCTAATCATACAACACATTCCATATGACACATATGACCCAGATGTGAAACAAAAAATATTGCCATTATGATGAAATCAGTTTTAAAGCAGAAAAGAAGACAGAAATTTAAAAATCTGTAAGATTGCCTAGGCAACATAAAAACGATAAAATGACTTGCAGCAATTGGGGGGGGGGGGAACCACATATCACTATGCAAAATAAAAGATAAGTGTGTGGCAGAATTATAGCTCTTTAGCCCATATAGTATTTATGTTTTATTTTTTTTATTTGTAGGCATGCAAAAGAGAATAAATGTAAATTTTTCCTTCTTTTTGATAAAAGAAGAAAGACAATATTTTAGTATTGCCTTAAATTTATAAACAACTTTTCATCATGAAGGATCCCTGACTGACAGGGGAACTGAAAAGCAATATTCAAAATGCTGTACTTCATATTTCTGGTAGCATTGTTCATTTATTTGAAACAAGAGCTTCTTAAAGCTCTGTCTGTCTTTCTATGTTCAATATAAGTTTAACATTTTTGGAGCTCAACAGATAAAAATACCCAGTTGAAGCAGATTGCTCTTCTAGTCTCAGTAACTAAACTGAAGCCCAGAAGAAATGTCTTCGACTAAGCTAATGGCATCTCTTGGTGTGTCTTGGTGTAAAGACCTTCCTCGTTTGCAGAGGACAGGGCAGTTGCACCACAAGAGTTTTTAGGTATATTTGCAGTAGAGCTGTTTAAAATTACGACTTATTTATGCACCTTCTCTGAGTGTTCCCTACAATCTCTAGCATGTAGTCCTCTTCCCCTGAAGGTAATGCTGACCACAGTGTTGAAAAGGAGAGTATTCTTGGGTGCCAGAGGTCCTTCACACCCACACCCACAACAGTTGTTGCTGGTGAAGATATTTATGAGGATTATGGCTAATGTCACTTGACAGGTGCAAAGGACTCTTCCTTGAGCAGTGAAAATGGCTGCTGAACCATTTGGTCTCTGTTAGGGATATAGGTCTTTTTGCACAAGAGAAGTCCCATGCTGATTTTTGAACAACTGAAGTTTTTCAGTTCATTTTTCCACTCTGCCATGGGCCCTGAAATCTAGTGATATTTAGCAGTGTTTCAGCAAAAACTGGTTTTGAGAGTGCCTTTCTTCTGTTTTTCTCTTTATGCTTCTCTACTGTCAGCTCACTCCTCTGGATTGCCAACCTGTGCTTTATGAGCATCTCAGGTTTTGTTTTTAACCCGTATTGATACAGACAGACTGTCAGCAGCCTCATTGTGTAAGTATTCCATTGGTTCCCTGAGGGAGCCATCTTGCTTTGAGCTACTTAGCACTTTTCGCTGGTTGGTGGCTGTAAGGAGGCTGGTGTCCCTGAGGAGCAAGGTTAAACAAAACCCCACAGCTTGTCTCATCTTCGTTCTTCCCCTCCTGCCTTAATGAATGCAGTGTGCTTTTGTTGACGGCTGCAAAATGGATCCTTCATATAAAAAAGCAGCAGTTTCTATCACTGATGACCGTAAGGCTGAGTTTGACTGGGAGGAGGAGGACCACAGAAATAGTTGTTCTGAATTGTGGCCCTTAGTTTGCATGTTAGAAATGTACAGCATCACCAGGCTTCAGCCATGCTGTGCCTTCTCAGCATCTCCCCCAGTTTAGCGGCAAAGCAGAGGCAGCTGTCAAGATTGTCAAGAAAATATATTGAAAAGGCAAACTGAAGAGATAAACACATGCAGACCATGTTGCTGGACTGGACTGGCACATCCACAGTAGGTAGGAGCAGCCTAGCACTGCATTTCATGTCACACTGTTGTGCAAGCTCTCCGTTGCCTGCAGCAAATGAACTCTCAAAGCCGTAATAGTGGAGAAAGTGACAGGATGAATTAAAGAGCTGCAACAGCAAAGCAGTACTGGAAGCACAAAAATGCTCATAGTGTATCAGAAGGGACATCCAGTGAGGCTGCAACCAGCATTTGAGGACAAAAAAGATGGGTAGGACCTCTCCACAGCATTATGGTCATAAAGTGGCATCCGTGTAGCATTACATAGGAAACCCTAGTGAGCTGTCAGTCTCCTGGGATAGTTCAGGTGAATCTTTCCATGTGGATGCTGTCAAAAAGAAATCAAGCTTTGACTCTGAGATTATCACATGTGATATGTGATCTTTAGGAACTACATCACTGACCACCAGTAGGACAGAAATCTGTGGGAGAAATGCTAGGATATTCCTTAGGTGCTTCAGAAAGAGCACGGTTGGTTAAAACTATTTGATTTCCACTACCAGGTAGCAAATTTTGTCAGAGGGTTCTCTATCCAAGTCTAATTAAAAAGATGCATTCTATATCACTTCAAAAAATCATGTAAGTGGATACATAAATATATATGTATTTTTATATATCTAAATATATGTCTCTCATATATGCATGAATAGATATATGGATTCATAAAATGGTTTGGGTTAGAAGGGACCATTAAAGATCATCTAGTCCAGCCTTCTCTTGTAATGGACACAGACACCTTTCACTAGACTGGTTGTTTAAATCCCTATCCAGCCTGGCCTTGAACACTTCCATTATCTGCAGCCTGTCTGGGCACCACCCTCACAAGAAAAAATTTCTTCCTTATATTCCATCAAAACCTACCATCTTTCTGTTGAAAACCATTAATCCTTGTCCTGTCACTACAGGACCTGATAAAAAGTCTTTCTCCATTGTTTGTAAAGTCTCCTTTATATATTGAAAGATGCATAAGGCCTTCCTGAGCCTCTTTTCCTGGCTGAACAGCCTCAACTTTTTCAGCCTGTCTTCATATGAGAGATGTTCCAGCCCTCTGATCATCTTCATAGCCCTCTCATCTCCAACAGATCCATCTCCTTCCTATGCTGGGGACCACAGAGCTGGATGCAGGATGCAGTGCTCCAACTGGGATCTCACCAGAGCATAGTGCACATGCTGGCCATGCTACTTTTGATGAAGCCCAGGATACACAGTTGGCTTTCTGTGCTGCAAGTGCATGTTGTCAGCTCATATCTAATTTGTCTTTCACTATCCCCAAATCTTTCTCCTCAGGGCTGCTCTCAATCCATTCTCAATCCATTTATGTTTGTGTATACCCAGGATATCTCAGGAAAAGCAAGTAAATGTGTTACAGTCTCTTCTTTTGATCCTTTTCTATAATCCATTGATTAATTGTTTGTTGGAAGGGAAATCAGAAACTGGAATTCTTCACTGGATGAGTGAGTTCCATGTCCACCAAGCCACACAATTATTTTCTTGTCATTAAAAGCAGGCTTTGTTTTACTGCATGTCTTGTCATGAGAACTTTGCTGAATAAGCACTTACTTTTACACTAGACATTGTGTGATAACAAGAAATTTCCATCACCTAAGAAAACATATTGAATATTTTTGAGGATATAGTTAATATTAGTATCTCTATGTCAGTCTGTTCAGTCTATGTTTTGATGTTTTGTTCATTCCCAAAAAAAAGTGCAACCCTTCTACCATACCTATAGCATAAGTTCACAGAGCGGAATTGGGGTTTGACCACAGTTATGTAGATGCTTTTTTGAAACTTCTAAAATAAAAGGGGGAAAAAAGCAGGAGAAAATAAAGTCCAGCATTCAGGGAGCTGCATTTTAAGTGTCTCACTGCCACACACTTTCTTGGGGAGGTCAAGCATCACTGACTGTGCTGGGATCTACTCAGAGCTGAGCATATAAATATCAAATCCATGGAGGCTTGTGCTGAGACAGCATCAACCTTCAGGAAGGCATGCTTTTCCTATATACAAGAGAATCCTGTGCATGTGGATGCCTGTGAGTATGATCTCTAGCATTTTTAAATATGCATAAGAACTTAAAATTATTTTTTGACTGTCAGAAGAACCAATGTTAACTCCTGCTGGTGATAAGGACACCTCTCTGGAGTGTCTCAATCCTTTCCCTCCTCCTACTGCTATGCAATTTATAATGCTCCCAGGCTACTTTTAGCCAGTTAGTGTAGTGAATTGGAGGAAATCAATTCAGGAAATAACCATTAACTGATTTGTTTTGCTTAAAACTCAGAAGGTTCAGTTCCACTATCATCAGTCAGCAGCAGTAGGAAAGAAGAAAAGGGGGCTCAGGGCCTTGAGTAAAATACATTGTGCTTTCTTTCAGTTCTCTAACCGAAGAAAAATACATCAAAAATGTGTAAGAATTAGTTGAAAGTGAAAATACAAGGAGTAGGGTTTTTTTTTTCATTAATATGAAAAACGAGAGGAATTGTTTCTAATGGAACAAAGCATCCTACTCAAACCCAAAGGTAAAATGCTGCTATGGAACACACCTGTGCTGAAAGCAAAGGCACTGTCAAATTAGACTGATAAGATGGGTTGAGGAACAGATGGTACAGGTACCTCTACCTAAAAAGCATTTGGGGGATAGTATGACTGCAGGCCTGCAGGATACTTCAGAGAGGACTGAGAAGGATTTTCTGCTCTTTCCTTCGACACTGTTCTACTTTCTTCTTGCAAACTGGTGCCTGGCATGGAGAATTGAGCCCAGGCATTCTGTGTCCCTAATGAATTCCCCATAAAGCAAGGGAGTTATTTACTAGCTCCCTTTCATATTGAGTATTCAGTGAAAAAAAAAAGTGGAACAGCTTTAACAGGAAGAAAGTGCATATGTCCCATCTTCACATTGCTGAGTGGGAGTTCAGCCTTGCTGTTATTGGGACAGGGATGGATCTAAATCTAACACTCTGGTCTTCCCGAGGAGCATCTAGTGAGCACGCGACATGCACAGCAGGGCCAGGCTCACTCAGTTACTTCTGTGGGAGATATTCCATTTTTGCACCCTACTTAAACATGCAGTGAACCAGAGAGAGAAAGTGTGATGACCCGTGCTCAAATCCCTGCTTGCAATCAATCAAGTTGCTGAGTATATTTGCTGGTTCTCATACATACTGTGTGCTAAAAGTGGGGCTAATGGTAAACAGATTGCTGTCAATGTATACCTGATTTTCTTTTCACCTTAAACAATTTAGTAAGTTTATAAACAGTTCTGTGAAGGCCAGCATTGAAATTTGAAGTTCAGTCAAATATTTCTACACTAAAATTTTGAATCTCTTGTCTTGAGAATGTGATCCAGGTCTCCTAGGACTTCACAAATAAATTGCTGAATTTTCATACAGAAACAGCATGAATATCCATAAGCCCTTTTGCAATATGGTCCAAGCGTGATGTTCCTGCCAATAAGCTGCAGAAAGCAACTCCAGGTTTTTATTCTCAGAGAGAAAAATCATGTTTTTTCAGGTGATGAAATTTATTACGCCTCCATTTCTATTGCTCTTCACCAACCTCCAGATCTAAAAAAGCAGTAATTCAAAGGTTCAGCACTGTGACCTTGACCTGTGATCCTATAGTCAGGACACAAAACTGATCAGGAATTTCAACCTGTACTGTACTGTAAGGATTTAGCAATGTAATGGGGAAATCATTATCTAAATCTTGTATTGTATTCACTCCAGTACTAGCAGTAGGATTTTGCTGTATTCAGTCTGGAATTGGAGTGGTGACACTGTGTTTTAGGGTGGTCACAAATGTTATTTTTAAATTCCCAAGAGTCGTTAAATTCTGTTTTAGAGGGAGTTATCTTTCATTCCTGTCTTTAAATATTTTATGTAGTTATTTCAAAGTTTTAAGGGTCAGCAGTTGAGTGTCAGCCCTCAAAATCATTCACAGGTCACTGTGTATTTATAACACTTTTATTTGAAAAATACATCAATGAACATACTGCAACTGTACCTAGAGACCATTTACCATGACCATGAGAGTAACCAGTGATCACTGGACCAGAAATGAGAAAGAAATCACACCAATAGCAAGGCAAACATAAGAGAACATATTTAGAAGAGAGTTTGATGCATCTTTTCCGATTTGAAAGTGATGCAGTAGTATAGATCCCTCTTCTCATCAAGTAGGCATGATATTTTGGAACACTGTGACACCTGAGAGTTCAGAATCCCTGTGTCATTTCAGAATGGATGAGTGTGTTCCTGATGGATGAGCAGGTTCCCTGCTACATATCTGCTTGGGAAGAAGTAAAACTGAAAAGCTGAACTGGAAATCTGATCCTCTTAAGTATTGTTCATTCTGCTAGTAAATACTGACTTCTCCCCCACCAGTAAATTGGTATGAAAAAGACAGCTGAAAAGTAAAAACTAAATTGTATATTTTTTAGGTGAAGACACCACTCACAGACGCAAGTGCAGTGCTATTTCATGCATTCATATTCATTCTCATCTTTTCAGAATTATTCTTCAAATAATTTAAAGATGTAAACATTTGGGAAGGCAGGTGTTTTATCTTTCTTAATGATAAATTAAGACCTGTCTCCAGTAGAAGCACTGTATTTTTTTTCTTAGAAATACTGAGCCTTTTTCAGCTGTTAAAATGTGAAAAAAATCTGCTGGATGGAAGCATTAACTAAGTGCCTAGGACACAATTTCATTTGCTAAAAATGCAGGTACTTGGATATTTATGGTTGTTCCTCTCCAAGAAGTCTTAGGTTGTGGGACATTCTGGGGGTGCTCTGTCTAGGGTAAGGAGAAACTTCCCTCCACATCTGTCAGTGAGTAGAGCGTGAGCAGGATTGATGCTCTGCTGGCTCCCACTGTGTGATCCTCTTTTAGACATGGTCACCTCTAGTGATGACATCCAGTCAGCAAGGTGATCAACCTGTCTCTGCTGAGTTTCCTGACAAGTCTGTGGGGTAGTTTCCAGGCAGCTGTGAACCAGTTTGGCATCACCCACTGGTATTCAGTTATACTAAGATCACAGAATCACAGAGTCATGTAATGATTTGGGTTGGAAAGGCCTTCAAAGACCATCTAGTGCCCACCCTTCCATGGGCTGGGACACTTTCCACCAGGACAGGTTGCTCCAAAGCCCCATCCAACCTTACCTTGTTATGCATTAAGAGTATATATCTGCCTGTGTCTATAAGGTATATAGGGTTTTCATTTGAAAATGTGGAAATCGTGAACATTTACATCATAATAAATCAATGCAGTCAATACTGGTTTCAAAAATAAGAAAAATAAAGTGTACACCTGATTTCTTTGCAAGCTGTCAGCATCCTGTTGGTGAGCTCTCTTGACCAAGGGTATCCTCTATGTGCTAAAAGAGGCGAAGGATTTTAAATGGTCAAATTGTAAACAAAGAATCTTTATATGGTAAATGCGAAGTAGAATAAATTTTTTTAAAATAATAGGAGAGAAGTACCAGATTGAACAAGCAGTAAATTATTTATTCCCTTTGGACAACTAAACTACCCTGAAAGAGAAAAGCTTTTATAAGAATTGATTGTGTACTAGCACATTATGACTGGAGCAATACCACACCATACTAGTTCTTCAGGGTTTTTATTTCTGTAATATTTTTATGTAATAGCCAAAACAATAAATAAACCCCAGAAATTTCTTTGTACTCTTTGTGTGGTGGGATAATGCAGCACCCTTGTCAGGCAAGAAACTACACAGTCTGTCATTTATTCTTATTATTGGCTAATATAGTATCTGATGTGGGGATGTTAGTTTGTGAGAAATCTAGACAGGAAATAACACGAAAGGCTGTTAATCCCCATTAAGAAGAGTAACCGTGTCATGAGAAATACGAGGACGCTGTTCCATTACGGGTGTTAAATGATGGGGAATGCACCATCCTAAGAAGCTCTCACTAACATCCTTTCTATCTGCAGGTTTCCGTGAAAGTGCATTTATGACCCTTTGCACGGCATTTGTCATCATGAACATAGCCCTTAGAAGGTTTCCCTGGTTAGCTCCTCTCCCTCCCCCTTTCTGACACCTGGCCTGGGTCACAGTGCATCTGGTCCTTACCAGCGCAGGCAGATGGAGGACACGGGAGATCTGTGTTTGCACACCTCCCGTGCAAACACTGTGAGGATTACAGCTCCCAGGTACAGGGAGGGGACAGTGACTGCATGGAGGAGCAAGTTGTGACCTTCTGCTTGATTTTGTCACGGTCTCAACTGCTCAGGAAGAGCTCCTGCATTTGAAACCAGGAGTTTAAATATCACAGTTTGATCATTAATTGCTGTGCAGGTGCTAACCCTAAATCAAAATCTATAAAATGACAGCGATAAACTTTGGAATACAGATTTTACTGCTGACCTCTTGGTGATATCACGGCCAATTAAAATTGTTAAGGTGTATTCACTGTATTCCCTGGAACCTGAAGTTCAATTCTATTTCCAATACATAATTTGCAAATGCTACTGCCCTGAATACTATATATGTGTAAGAGACTGAAAATGTCTGTAACCTCAGGATAATTAAGGAAAGTAGTTAAAATAGGACACTGGATTGCATAGCAATATATCACTGTGAGCCCCTTTTTTCGGAAGGTACTATTTCAAACAATGAATTTTAAAAAGCATTTATTAAAAATTACCTTTAATTTTTTAGAGAGAGATCAAATTTGTATTTTCAATCTACCACATTTTAGATTCATTCTGCCATCTTGTATATCTAAAAACTTGATTTCTTGATGGATCCTGATTGTTCTATAATTAAATATACGTGTTAATTTCTAACAGTTTAAAGCTCCAGTCTGTTACAAACTTTTGCTTCATTAGACAGTGCTTGAAAAACATAAACTTTATATTGTTAGAACAAAAAGTTATTTATCATATTTTCAACAAGATCATTAAATTAAATAAAAAACCTGAAAATCTTCTGGAGAAACTGTTAATTTTTCTGCTGTGGCAAGACAGGGTTGTGACTCTTTGCTAATAATATGTACTAATCCAAATTATGAAGTGACATTTATGAACTGTATTTGGCATAGTACATAAAATTTTAGCTAAAGGTAGAACTACTAATTTGCACTTTGGTTGGAAAATACTTTTTTATTGGTCATAGTGGTTCCCAACCTAAGAATTTAATAATGACACATTGTTGGGTTAAGTTAATAAATGGGAAGTTAAATTTTATAGAATAATCACTTCCACTTATCAAAGTTTACTTCTCTATAATAAGGACAACACAGCATTTTTGTATACATTACACTTTCCATTTCTAATAACTGTTACCTTACAGCATGTTTTGTCAAGGTAGTAGCAATATATTACATCTACATAGCACAATGGGCAGTGTCCAGAAGTCCTAGCAAAGCTGTCCATGTGGAAATCCTACAAACAGGGCTGTATTTGCAGGCTGCCCTCCTCCCCAAGGCTTATGCCTCTAACTCTGGGCTGCAGCTGGGTGCACTTGGCTACTGCCAATTCTCTTGCGTGAGCCACTAGGGACTCAGGCAAGCTCCTCCAAATCAAAGCCATCTAAGGTGCTGCTTGTTACTGTCTTTTCCCTTCACTCCTTCTGCAGCAACAGATCAGCACTCACCTGGAAAAGAGAAAGCCCATTTTGAGTCTCTCCTTAGTCTGACAGGTTTTCAATCCATGTTGTCTGTCTGCTAGATGCTCTCAGCTTCTTCCAACTACCACTCCCTCGCTAAGGGCAGAAGGCTCTGCATTTGACCCCGCTTGTTTGGGTTTTTTTCCTCTGTAATAGTGGCTCTTCAGACTGCTGGCACCATGTTCCTTAACCTTAGCAAAGCATCCTTGCCATTGAGGCCCTGGCTAAAAGGAAGCACCATTCTCTTGAAGATGGTACCTTCAGTGTGTTTTGTGGTACCAGCCCTACAGTTTGTTACTAAAAGGCCCCTCATGGTGAGAGGAGTAGGTGAGGAATGGGCTGGGAAGCTCCTTGCAGGACTTTACCTCGGGGCACAGGGTGTGGACATCTCCAGAGCCTGAATAAAAAGGTGTGTGAGCCATTTCAGTGCAATCCTGGTGCCCACACTGGGTGATAACTAAATCCCATTACAGAGCCAGTCAGTATTTTCCCAGCTGAGTAACATCCCTTTTCCCTAAGGCAAGGAACATAGAAATACTTGTGACTGTGGTGGGAGGAAGAGGCAATTTTGTTCATCTTGGAACATCCCCTGGTAAAAAGGATGCAGTGTGTGCAGGGACAGGGAACTTCAAGGTGCAGAAAGTTCCCTCTGAAGTTCCCAGGCTCCCATGTGATAGAGAGACTGAGGTGCCTGTGGCACAGCGGACTGCGTCTAAGTGACAAACTGCTCTTTGTGGGTTGTTTATGGCTTGGATTGTCTCTGTTTTTAATATGGGGACCTTCTTAGATCATTTAGTTGTGTCAGTTCCATTTGTATATTCTGATTTGTCCAGTTATTGTGCCTTGTTTTGGTCTATTACACTTTGTTAAGTTATGCATTTAATGGTGGCTTTTTTTTTTTGTCCTACTGCTAGTAGACTTAATGGTATGTTAAAAAAAATCATCATATAATTGGACTTAATTTTTTTGTTGTTTGTGTACTTCACAGTAATGAGTTTGTTTGTGTCTAATATAGTCACATAAAGGTTAGAAATAAAATAAAATCCAAGTACTTGTTACTTTACAGAACAGGAAAGAAACCCCATCCTAAACTGTTGCAAATTTACTTACCTGAGTAAAACAAAGGCATGACTAGTGCCCAAAACATCTGACGTAAAGGGTATAAAATCATCTTTATCAAGGGCACATGAAAGAGGCTTAAATTTTGCATTTAATCTGAACCTCTACAGATCCTTCAGAAGTGGCTGGCTTATAATATAAAATTAATTAGCCATGATACAGGGAAGAAACAAGATGGACTGGAAACAGCTGCAAAGAGTTAGGAATATGCCATGCAGCCTAAGATGTAATTATTCAGGCATTTCAGTCAGGTGGGAGGGAGGATATCAGGGAGATGTTGCAGAGTGCAGGGTAGTCAGGGGAGAAGGCACTTGCACTGCTGATGTTGTGACTGTGCCTGGAGCTGATGGCAGGACGGGTTGTGCAGCTGGCAGGCCCCACTCCTCTTGGTAAAGGGTTTGCTGTCCGTCTCACCAGCTGCTGATTCACTTCTGGGTCTCATTGTATGCTATATAACAGACTCCAAGAAGACCCAGATGTCCCAATTTGTAAATTGTTGAGCATCTGAGCCTAAATATCTCCCATACAGGTGTCCATTTCAAGGTCCCTTGGAAATAAAATGTACCTCAGGGTGCCAGACCCTATTTACTCTAGCATAGTTGATACAAGAAGAAAAGATGGCACATGGCATCTGTGTCAGCTATGACCCATGCTGAAGTCCCAGGGCATTGCCTCCTGCCCCTCAGCCCTCTGTAGTCTGGGTGGAGTATGCACCAGTAGGCAATACAGCACTGGCCCTACATGGTTCAGAAGGAAAGTCATGCTTTTGAAAGGGGATAATAGGAATTTTATGGGCCTGGAAACATTTGTGCTATTTAATTTGTTTGGCAAAAGTTTGTGCAGATAATCTATCTGAAGTGCACATCTCATGATGGAATAGAGTCTTTTATGTCCATAAGGCATGACCATTATATTACAGTAACAGGCAGGACAAGGAAATAACAAATGGGAAGATAAGAGATTAGTACAGTCTTTAAAAAATGTCTATTATTATTCAAAACTCTATAACTGTCATTGCTGAAGATAAACTATATTATAAAAACACAGTATAATATTACCTGAATTACGGAATCACGGCTTCTGGAGACATAAATACCATCATTTTGGCATTTCTGCTATGGTGTCAGTACATAGTTCTGCTTGTTCCATAGAATGTGGAAAAGCTAAATTAAGATTTCCTGACAACTTCTGATTCAGCAATTTTTACCATAAGTAGAAGTTATATCTACCTGAAAGCCTGTTTGAAATATGAAAAAAAAAAAAAAAGTGAAAAGAGAGCATGAAAGAGGAGAAGGCAAAGAAAGAGACCAGAGACATTAGAGAGAGGTGAAGGAGCACCTACTGGATGTTTCATCCAATTGGCAGCCAGTCACTTGTGGGGTTCCCCATGGCTCAGTATTGGCACCAGTCCTGTTATCCATGACCTGGAGAACGGGATTGAGGGCAGTCTCAGTCAGTTTGCAGATGACACCAAGTTGGGCAAGGGTGGTGATCTGCTCAAGGGCAGGAAGGCTCTGCAGAGGGGTCTGGACAGGCTGGATCCATGGGCTGAGGCCAAAAGTGTGAGGTTCAAGAAGGTGAAACGCCGGGTCCTACCCTTGGGTCACAAGAACCCCAAGCAGTGCTACAGGCTGGGGCAGAGTGGCTGGGAAGCTGCCTGGTGGAAAAGGAGCTGGGGGTGCTTGTCCACAGCAGCTGTACGTGAGCCAGTGTGTGCCCAGGGGGCCAAGAAGGCCAAAGGCATCCTGGCCTGTATCAGCAATGGTGTGGCCAGCAGGACCAGGACAGGGATTGTCCCCCTGTACTCAGCACTGGTGAGGCCTCATCTTGAGTTCTGTGTTCAGTTTTGGGCCCCTCACTGCAAGAAGGACATCGAGGTGCTGCAGCATGTCCAGAGCAGGGCAAAGGAGCTGGTGAGGGGTCCGGAGCACAGAATTTAGAAGGAGCAGTTGAGGGAGCTGGGAGTGTTTAGCCTGGATAAATGGAGGCTAAGGATGGGTCTTAACACTCTCTATATGTACCTGAAATGTTAGGTGGGGGTTGGTGTCATCTCTGAGGTAACAAGTGACAGAATGAGAGGAAATGGCCTCAAATTGTACCAGGGAAAGTTTATATGTGATGCTAGGAAAAACTTCTTCACTAGAAGGGTTGTCAAGCATTGGAACAGACTGCTCAGGAAAGTGGTTGAGTCACCATTCCTGAAGTTAAAGACATCTAGATGTGGAGCCTGGGAACATGGTTTAGTGATGGACTTGACAGTTCCAGGGTAATGGTTTGAGTCGATGATCTTAAGGATCTTTATCAGCCTTAATGATTATTCTGTGAGTACTAGACTGAATGAAATCTGAGGCCAGCAAACATTGTTAAAGTATAGTTATTATCCAGTTAACTCAAATGGACTTAAACACACTTGGAAAGGGTGTTCAGCCGACCTGGTTAATGAATAGTTCCTGAACTGAAAGTCTTCCTTCTTATGGAAAGGAGAACTAGGTGTGATTAGTACAGCTTAAATGCCTGAGCAAAATGCATTCATTTCAGTGGCTTCCGTTCAGTTTGTGTAAATTATTTTGATTACTTAGATTAATCAATAAAGTTAATTTCCTGTCTTGTCTGCCCATGTTCTAAATGTACCGGAACCTATAGAGGAGAGGCAGAATTCCTCAGCTCCACAGCAATACAGGGTGTCAGTTTGAATGTTGACGACTGCAGAGAGATGCCTCTGGAAGGCAGTAGACTTCCAAGTGGGACATAAAGACCCAGTGTCAGGTCAGGAACCTGCATAGCTGGTGAGTGGGATAACTTGCAGATTATAAAGTGTCTGGGCACTCAGGCTCCATAAAAGACAGATAGACTGTGATATTCAAGGAATCTTTGGAGCCTTTTTTACATAGAGATTCTTTGCATTTGTTGGCCAAAGCAAACTTCTTGTTATAGCCTCTTCTCTCTGCATGAAAAGCTAATTCACTATGGGTACCAGTAAACTTCCTTTTTCATCAAATTCTTTAGAAATATACAAGTGGTATTTTAATATTATCTTGTGTATCTGCAGCTAATTTTTTAAACAACAATTATTCACAGTAGCTATTAATTATTAAGTAGTTATTACTGTGAATACCTTGCAATGTCATGTAGATTTCCTGAGGTTTGGATTAACAGTGACCAGTAAGTTACATTGAAAAGTAAGTTGGTAAGCCATCTTGTCCTGCATGGTGCTAGGGATTGATTTTCTTAACTGTTTGAAGTTATTGCCCAAATTGTTCCACACAAAGAACCAACTCATTCCCTCTTTTCCACTGTGGTTTGTAAAGATGGGATTCAACTGATCAGATTTCACAGCTGACATCTGAGCTAATTGTCTGGACTGTCCTTGCTGTCACAGGAGAAAAAGGGGCCTCGTCGGTCTCAGTTCACTTAAAGGCAGACATTTAAAACAGACCAGATGAGTGACACATTCTCAGTGCACGATTCTCTCTGGTGATTCATGTGAATCAAGATGATGTGAATGTGGATGTTTCAATGTAAGTGAGTCTGAACCACCTGCGAGTGACATCTGCAGGGGGAGGATGATCCCCCTTTAGCAAGGATTGCAGGTGTAAGGGACCTTACTGAACAAAACAGGTTTTGATGATTAATTTCCTGATGTACTTCTTATAAACACTTTTTCTCCAGAAGAAGCATGTATTTCAGAATGATTCTTACATGCTGGGCTTCTTTTGGACTGATTTGGGTTCTGAGAAAGGAGCTGTTTTGCTTTTCTTCTTGTTCTTCCCTTAAAATGCTGTGGTTTGTTCAGCCAGAGTTTCTAGTGTGTCTGTTGCACAAATGTTCATGTGCAAAGCATAGTAATCCTTGAAGTCATGGCACTGACTTTCATTGCTTTTTAAAGACCCTTTAGGAGATTCCTAGAATCAGCTTGGGACCAGGAAGAAATAGTGCTATGAACATTCACGTTTTCACACAAGATGTCATTCAGTGGAGTAACATCTGCTGCTTCCTTAATGTGCTGGTTTTTTCCAGGAAACTGAATCAGTAACAGTTAAGTTTTATCTTGAATTTGTGCTGATAGTGTGAATCTTTGGATGAGAAGGGGAGAGTTTATCTGAATAGCCAGGAGCAGTGAAGAGCTCTTCAGTTTCTGGAGGTATTAACAAAATTTAAGCAGCCTTTACATTGGTGCTAACTAAAAGAAAACCAGCACTAACCATATCAAAGAAAGAAAGGAGTCAAAATAAGCCCTACTTCTGGGTGGCCAGTTAAGTGGATGCAAGAACAGATTTCATTCTTGCTAAATAGCTCAGACACTTGCCATTGGTTTTTCAGTCTGTGTATACAAGAGCAAAATTCTGCTTTTTGCTGTCCTGCTGGTAAGCAGGACCAGATACTTAATGACCTACTTTTTATTATTTCGTTAAACAACATATATTATTCAGCAGGCTTCCCAATTAATTGATTTTCTGCTATTTGAGATATAAGAATTCAAGCTGATAACATAGATGGTGTTCATGATGGTAACACCGGCAGATAATGCTAGAAGGGAAGATTTGGGGATTTTTGGTTTTTAACTGATGCAGCGAAGTGTGTTCATTTGTTCATTAGAAGTGCATTTAAATTGGCTTAACCATATGTTCATTTAGCTCTTCATAATACTTTAATACTGGCAGGAGTGAAGCCTCCCAAAGAACAATTCCCTTACGCTTCCAAACATGATGTTAAACAGATCTGCTTTAATATTCTTTCACTGCATAAAGCAAATGTATAAAACAAACTCATTTATCAAATGAAAAGAATACAAACACTGAAATACAATTACTTTTCTGATGGCAGTTGAACAGGTGCTATATTGTAACGTATCATAAAATACCAAGCAGATTGATCATGATTATTGCTCACCATTACAATAAAGATAACCTTCCTTAGGATCTGATCCTTCAAGCATTTGTATACCTGCCTGACTTTGCAGATGACTTCAAAGCAACTGGTCCCAAGGGCATGTTTTCAGGATTGAGAATTTAATGCCTGGACTCTTAAATAATACATCACTTTAAGTGTAAGAAAGTGGATGAGTTAATTATTTAGCTTGTTTTTTCCTGTTGAAAACAGTTGCCAGCAAGCAGAACAGATAGGTAAGAAGTCACAACCTGTAGAGATTTTTAAACACAGAGCAAAAGAGAAAGCATTAAAAGCATGTTGCCATTTGCATGCGTTCCTAGAAGTAACAGAGAAACTCAGCTCACAAATCAGAAATTGTGAATGAATTCAGCAGATTTGTCAAACAACATGATTTAAAAATAACTGATGGGTATAGCATATGTCAAAACAAGCCAGGCAAGGCAGCTTCACTGCCCGTGCTCCTTCTTCTGTAGGAGTCAGCATAGGCTTGCTATCAGCCTTGCTGAGGAGGGAGGTTTACCTCCCATTGCTGGGAGAGGGCAATTTCCCTGGAGCCTGCCTGCACCCTTGCCTCACCCCACCATCCCTCAGCCACTGTCCCGGGGCACATCTGCAGAGCTCTGCCCAGCAGTGGCCCTTTGTCCCCTAGCTAGCAGAATTTCTATTCTCTTTTGGGTCAGTCCCCTTCCCTGTCCTGCCCTGCTCAGAGGCATTCTGCTCCTTCAAAGCTTTGCAATAACAATTTGACAATCTCTTGGTGGTAAGCCAGGTTTATATCAAAGCACAGCAGTGAAGGAATATCGCCTGTAGTGGCTGTGGCACTGATTTTTCCTTTCAGGGGTGTGGTTGATTTGCTGTCTTCTTCAAACATATGCAAGATCTTCACAGAACAGCATTACAGAAGGGGAAGTTCTGCTGTCCAGTTCATGAGCCAAAACAGCATACCAGGCCAGAGGAAGCATACCCTGTATCATATACAAGCCAGTGGGAAGTAAAAAAAAAAAAAAAAAAAAAAAAAAAAAAAAAAAAAAAAAAAAAAAAAAAAAAAAAAAGAGGAAAGAAAGAAATTAATTTATACTAAAATATATTTATACTTTGATATCTGAAATATATACTCTGATATCTGAAAAATATTTGTATACCATACATGAATATTGTTGCTGGAACATGGGAAATGTTATGCCTCTACTGTTTGTATCTAGTTACTGTTGGAAAATGGTTTTCTGAAGCAAATAAATCACCACTTGGCAGCTGTTACTGGCAGGACAGAAAGTAAAGCACACATATGCTGTGTAAAATATTTGTCTCCTTTTCTTTCCTATGAGTGTGAATGAAATAAAGTACTGGTAGGTGTTTCCAACCAGCATTAAGCTGCTCTTTGTTAATCTCCCAAACAGGATGAATACATAAAGATTGGATGTAGTTGGTTTTCTTTAGTGCCCAGCTCTGGTTCATTCAACAATTGAAGTCATATGCACCTGGCCAGGTTCAGACACATGAACAGTTTTCTTAAAGCATGTTGCACCAAGAAGGATCTGGATGAATGCCTGGAATGGACCCTAAAGCTGTCAGATCCCTGTCATTGAAATGTAGAGTATCATCTTCCTTCAGTCCTCCTGAATTCTCAGTCTGGATTCATTTGTTGCCTGGCAGTCATCTCTGCTCGGCGAGGGAGGGTCACCTGTGCGCCAGTGAAGTCTGCTGCTTGGTAGCCAAAAGCAGTAGCTGCTTTCATTGGCTTTCATTAAGGCTCTGTCAAGTGTTACAAAGCCTACACAGTAAGTTAACATTTGTAGCCTCTCTTACCAAAGACAGAAATAAAACATTAGAGTTATCTGGTGAAAAGCTCCCAGGATTTTCTCTTAGGTCTCTGAGATGAATGGTACGTATCCCATGACTCCAGGTGCTCATCTAAGGAGCTGTGTGGGGGTGTGCAGCCCTGATGCCATCAGAAGGAGCTTGGATGTCAGCTCTCATTGCCCTGACCTGCCCATGGCAAGCCTACAAAAGACTGCAGGATATATAAGGGCTGCCTTCCTTTGACCTTAGGCATGCAGGGCTGGAAGGACTCAAGAAGGCCATAGGGGCTATCTTGCAAGACTGAGGTACAGTGGTACTTCTCAAATGAGATGTCAAAGCAAATTTTTTTTCATGCAGATTAAAAAACATGACCCTGGACTTTGTCAGTGTGTTTCTTTCAATACTTCAACAGAAGTTTATGTACTTAAACCAAAAGGAAGCCTGCTTGTTTATTAAGTTCTGTCAGCTTTTGTTAGCTCTCTTTTCTTCATGCCCTTCAGTTTCTTTGCATTAACCACCAAACACAATCCTTTTTTCTTTTATTAGCTAGCTGTGCTTTTGTAGTCCTTCAGACTTTGAGAAGTCTCTGTGTCTAACCTCTTTCTTTCATAAGAAAGTACCTCTGCCACTTACAGACTTCTGCAGCCATTCATGGTGAAGTTTTCATAAAGTTCCCTTTCCTTGTTTCTCTGTCTCCCTGTCTCCCAGTGTCTCCCCTGTAGCTGCAGTACCTTAGATAAGGAGTTCTTAGAATGCTTGCTCTTCAAGGGAGAGCAGGGCGCTGCCTTGCAAGTTTTACAGAATTAGTATGCTGCCTGAGGTGAAATAAAGCGCTTTTCTTTTCTGAGCAACCCTGTGCTTTCTGACTGCCAAAAAGGTGGTAGCCTCTTCAGCTGCCCTTCCATGGGTTTCTTAGAAGCCCACTGAGGAATCATAAACCTGGATTTTATGGAAAAAAAATACATGGAGAGATTTGTTCCAGTGTCATCGCTTCATACAACCTCATGCATCCATTTAAACTGCTAATAGTTTAAGATCATCAGTATGTCCTTGTTTTGTTGGGTTTGTGTTTTTTGAGTACTTTAGGTGGGTTTTTGATGAGGGTTTGTTTTTTTTCTGTTTGTGTTTGGTGTGTTCGTTTGTTTGGGGTTAGTTTTTTTGTTTTGCTTTGGATTTTTTTTCTTTTTTTGTTTGGTTTGGTTTTGAGGATTTTTGGTGTTTTTTTTTTTTTTTAATATGACTACAGGAAAGGCAACTTTATTTTTTGAACAATTACCTACTGCTGTTTCATTCTGGTGAATTTAGGATGTCTTCCTTAGCACAGGTACTCTGCGTAGGATTCATTTCCCTTCACTTGCAATGTTTAAAATTTGCTTGCCCAAGACTTCGGACTCCTTTTATAATCAAAAGACCAAAACAGTTGCCTCCAAAAGGTGATTCCTCTTGTCTTTCTTAGGCAAAGACTTTGAAAGAGGAACCACTTGAAGAAAGTGTCTGATTCTTTCCGTGGACTGTGAGCAGAGCAGAGAGTGACTAGCCATGACCAGAGGTGTCTAGTTTCTAAAAACTTTAATTTAGGTGGATAGCATCCACGTATTACCAAGATATCATATAAAAATGAGCCATATAAAAAAATGCTAGACACCTTCTCTGTCATTTTATCCCAATGCCATTGTATTTCTTTTCTTTTTCTTTGCATATATAGATTTGCAAAAGACACAGTTTCTCACAAAGACAGCAGTTCCTTATGTCTTATACAAGCCTCGTATTTGTCCTAATAGTCTCTTACCACCTTTAATTCACATAATAATCACAATGTAGAGGGCTCTGCATGACTTTTGCACTGTAATTTTTATAATATCCTTGTGACTTCTTGAAGTAGCTATTATCCTGCTTGCAATTAAAGCTGCATATAGTCACTTCAGAGCATTCTCACTACTTATCCACTTGAATATATTAGCTGTTACCACATCTTTTTTTTTAAAAAAAAGCAGAATGTATCAGTACAACTGTGATTCAGATTCATTGCAAATATGAAAATAAAGGTGCTTCTCCTTCTTCTTTTCCTATCATGTACTTCCTATCTTGTGGTATGTTCTACTTTATATACGGTAACGCTCATCCTAATTCACCAAGCAACATTCAGAATCACAAACAAGGCATTGTGCATCAATGGTGGAAAGTCATATTTTGTCCTCCTTGTTAATACTCAAAGTAGCATAAATATAATCCGGATTTTTCAGCTCAATGCCAGCAGTCTAAATATGTTCCCATTGTTTTCAAAATCTTCATATGGATAGTATTTCTTCATGATAGCATTTATTTATCAAAGTTTATGCTGCTTTGACTTCTTATAAAATAACAGCAAAGATAAATGAATCGATTGACCCCAAGAGCAGTTTATTTATCCCTTTAGTCACACTTCAGTGGCAAAATCAATACTCTTCTGAAATATCTGATATTACAGTGGTTCCAGTAAATACTGACATTCCTGAGCTATGTGAAGGGGGAACAAAAATTTATTATCAACTTAGATTTTTAGTACCCTTATTGATTTTTCTGGGGATGCTTGAATTTTTATTTATCTGTTGCTAAGTAAGTGACCTTTCTTCCAAAAAAAACCCAAACCTGCAAAGCAAAACCAAAAAGCCTTAAGTTTAAATTCTGTAAGAAGCAAAAGGGGAAAAAAAATGCACATCTAACACTGTCAGTGACAACAATCTTTGCAGAAGAATTTATCTGGTTTTAAATGATGCATAGCACATCACTGTGTGTTCTTTTTCATGCCATCTCTGCATTTGAAAGAGCATAACATGTAATTTTTTTTACACTGATACTGTTGACATCCACTTTGTGTGACATCAAAGATGTTTCTGAGGCATGCATTGCTACCAATTATTTTGATACAAGGGTGAAAGAGATGAGTGACCTGAAAGAAAATAAAATAGTACACAACAGGTTACATATTTCATCCAATAAACAGATCTAATTCCTGTAAGCATTAACAGGATTTATGCACATGTAGGGAAGAAAATTTTCTCTTACCCTGGAAGCTTTTAAAATACAGAAACTGGATGAAAAAGGTAAGATTTGAGGGAGTTCCTGAGGGCAATGTGGACTTTCCAGTCTGGGGAATCTCACTGAAACAGTGTTTGGACAGAATAGCAAGGAACAACTCATTTTCTCAGTTGTGCTAAACTGAGAGGAACCCACTGTATCAGAATTTGGAAGAGGTTTAACTAAACCAGTTTGGGGCAGACATGTTTGGGAAAGCCTAAATTTAGCAGTCACCAAGAAGTGCAGATTCATCCTAGCTGGACACAAGGGGACAGGACGAGGCCATTGGGTCTACAGAAGCCTTGCCGTACCATACTTATGTGCTCTGAGTTGTGGCATAATTGTCCCAAGACTTGTCAAAGTTGGACTACACTACACTGCTTGGAAGATTCCATGTGACTCTGCTGTCCCTTTGGAGCATAAGGAAGCTAAGTGAAATGAAGGTGATAAGTGAAAAAGTTAAGGTATGAATCAACTTTCCCACTGTTTTGTGTCCTGGCCAAATGCTGAATATCACCCATGTTACTTGCCCGGGCAGAAAAAATTGAATGTAAATTTGAAATGCGTGTAAGAGGGGGTGCCTGCATCTTCATGTTTATATAAAAGAGAAGACCTTCTTAGGGAGGTTATCTTGGAAGAAGAATGACCTTTCCAGTAGCAGAAAATTTGAGACCTGAAAAAAAATTTGTAGAAACTGGCAGAAAAGCAAGCCATAGTTTGAAGTTACTCTTTCCTGACAGTTCCTTTTCTTGGTGGGATAAATGTACTCATTTCTGAACTGCCTTGATGTTCTTAAAGCCACATCTAGATTTAAATCTTGAACATTCTTCACCAAAATTCACCAAAAAAAAATAACTGATAGTGAGTGCTTTAACTTGGTTTGTCACTCCTTCA
The DNA here is from genome assembly GCA_013401135.1 of Cettia cetti. NCBI lineage: Eukaryota > Metazoa > Chordata > Aves > Passeriformes > Sylviidae > Cettia > Cettia cetti. The sequence goes on from VZUI01070973.1 coordinate 99,040, forward strand.
GCTGTCACTCTGTTCAATCCTTACCTCAAACAAGTCTGTCCTGCTTTCCACTGGCATCACTCAGAAACACAATCTGCCACCAGTGAGAACTAATGGGATCTGTTTATGGTTCCTTGATGGAAGTGTAGTTCTCTCCAACACTCCTATTAAGAGCAAAAATGAAAGAGCTCAGTGGTCCTGTACATATTGGGATGTAGGCTGAAAGGCATGGAAACCAAGCACAAGCTCCAGACATCGGTTGGGAGGTTCCTGGTGAGTCTCAGTAAAGCAGAGGTCTTCTGTGAATAAAATTCTCTCCAAGGGCTTTTCACTGTCTCCTGGTACTGAAGTATTCAACAAGCCCATCTAATATTAACCCCCCCAACATTTTCTATGGTTGTTTTCACTCCTTTCTAGCTACATCCCTTGATAATCATTAAATCATCCTGAGAGAGCTATCTCACTGAACGTTTCCTCCTCCTATAGACCTGCCAAAAGATTAATTTTCTCCACAGAAAGAGAACTCCATAGCTTCATTCCATCTGTGCAAACCAGAAAATCAGTTCCCTTCAAAAGACTGTGTAATTAAAATACATTTTCAGAATTTGCATGAAAACCAGAAAAGTTTTAAGTAAAAGTTCCGATCCACATGAAAACTAAAATACCTGTGTGATTTTAAAATTAGTCATTGCATAAATTTCATGTAGATGACAGGTTAACCCATGACCTTCACTTCTTTGCATAGCCAGGCATTTATAATATTGAAACAAAAACAAAAAAAAAAAAAATCCCACAAAACACCAGCCAATTCCAAGCTGTAAAGCTAAAGGAGAACTGACTTACTGAAGAAAGATCTGGGAGCAGATAACTTTCCAGAAGTTTCAAAAACATCGGGGCAGTGATTGTAATGTCCTGGAGCTATAAACAAGAGAGTACATGAGGTCAGCCTGCAAGTATTTTTATGCTGAATCTAATACTGAGGAAAAAACTTGCCAGAGGACAAAAGAGAGAAAATAGACTGAGAGATGTTCAGAATGGCTGCTACATGATGGAGATTTTCTCTCCAAATGTTGCAATACTCTTTCCCAGAGGCCTTTCCTGCTGTGCTGCTCCTCCAAAAAACTGGTAAGTTCTCTTATTTGCTTGTCTTATATCTCTAATGTCATAGTTTTAAATCTGCTGAGAATCACATATATTTTGAAATTTTTAAATAAAGTACCACTAGAAATTATTGCTTACATTGGAGATCTAGAGTAAATTTTCTGACAGGAGCATTTCTCACAGTTTCTCTTAAGTCTTGTTTCACAAAGTTCATGCCTATTGACTGAGTATTGATTGCTTAATACCCCAAAACAAAAGAAAAATCTATTTTGCAATGGATTCAAAATTGGCCGAAATTTTGAAACATGGTGATATTTATAAATGAATGGATTTCTCCACTTTCAGTTAAAATCACGATGTCTGACCAAGCAGAACAACATCATTATTAGTAACTGTAAGACTACTCGGTTTTACTTCAAAATAGCCCTGGACACAAAATTATTTTGAAGCTGGCTGAGTAAAGAGTGTTGCCCTTGCAGTTTAGTGTGTCAGGTGTGAAGGCTGTACTAGACAAAGTTGTTGTGTATGCAATTTTCTGTTAAATATAGGAAATAAAAGGATGTTAACAGATGTATGGGGAGGGAGACTTAGAAGTCTCTGCATGCTTTTCATTTCTACCCCACTCCCTCTGTGGCAAGTGCAAGCATATGTGTTTGGAGCAGCAGCAAGGGTTCCTGCCATATGCCGGCCCATTTCAGTGGTTTTGCCTGTATGTGTTTGCATGTGTATTCATATGCATATATGCATACAGGTGCAAATGACATAAGGCCAGTGTTCAGTGCCAGATACTGAAAGCAGTCAGTGTGGAGGAGGGGGAGAATCATAACTTTGACTGCTTTGAACTCAAATTAAATGTGAAAATGAGTTGTTACTTGAAATGGATTTGTCAAAATAGCCAAAGGGAGTTTTGACCTCATCACTAGTATTTGAATGGCTTATGGACAACTAAATCCCTGGGCTTCTTGAAAATCCCAAATCCAAAGGATATTTTTTAGAGCTAGCAACAAGACTCAGTGCCACTGACATACTTCTGAGAAACTGGCATCATGAACCTTCAATCTGATTAGTTACACAGGTACTTGTGAAATTGCTTTATACCAAAGCCTTAAAAAAAATTTACAGGATATATTCCAGTACTCAGAGAAATCATCACTGTAAGAAATACATGGTGCCAACGGGAAAAAACAAGTCAATATCCCCCTGCCTTCATATCTAGCCAATCTGCCTATCCAAGTATTTTCTGTAAATTTAGTACAATTTTAAAAGGTTTAAGGGCATGCAGTTGTATCATCTTTTTTAAGGCAGCCAAATTAATTCTTTCATGCAGTGCTTGAACTTAATGGAGATTGACTGTCCCGTTTTCCTATTGTAATGATGTGTACCAACTTGAAAATGAAGATGTTGGAGGATAAAAAATAGTGCTGTGACTGCTATTGATTAGCTGTCTTGTTTGCTTCATTGTTCAGGCTCTGTTGGCCTCTTGGGCAGAAGGACACCCAAGTATAACATCCCTGACATTTTCCTGAAAAGATGCATGCCTTAAAAGTGACAGCCTTACTTAAAAAAATACAGTTTTGATGTATAAATGCGGTAGTTTTACCTGAAAGGATTCTGATGGATTAGAGCAGACAAAGAGAAAGATTTCTGAAACGTACCTCAGGTCAGCCTTGTATTGAGAATAGATTTAATAGCAAGTGTCTTACATGATGATGACACTTCTAGTGTCTCTGCATTTCCGTGTATGTGGGAATGAGCAAGAAAAGCGGAGTTTATCTTCTAAGACAGAGCGATTAGGTTATTCTGACTAATGTGCTCCAGTTTCATTAAAGGCTTTGAGTGGTCATGAATTCCAGAAGACATGACTGTGTGCACTGAAGAAGAAAAGTGGCCCTTGAACTGGCACATAATTTTATCAAAAATACTGCCTATATTTTTAAAAGTCTCTGTATAGATTGTTTTTTACAGTCTTCAGGCAGTGGGCTATTTGATACCATTTTGTTTATTCTCTTGCCTGTTTTTCATGCAAAATATTAATACCAGAGTCATGCAATTAAATTTGTAAAAACAATCATTCTTAATTGCATACATATGAATTTAATGCCACATGAGTCTGTTTGTTCAGATATGGCTCTTGCTTATACAGAGAAAAAGCTCATAATTTACTTAACTCTCTGTCAAGGTATTTAAAGGAGTCAAGTACACTAAGTGATTTCATGCATCACCTTTAATGAAATGCACAAACATATGAGCAGAACTGTAGGACTGGGCTGCCGCCAAAGTTAGAAATGCCTCTGCTTTTATCAGTGTTACGTTACAAAGAGCCACGTGTACTGTCATGTCTGGGAGAAAATGCGTTTTTCCAATGAATGACCTGTCGTGCAACAGGGGTGGAGATATTAGAGACTCAGTTTGCTAATGGCTCTGTGGCAAAACTATGTTTTGTATTAAATCATGTAACTGCTTTGCAAAAACTTGGGCAATCAGGCAGTAAGTGAAAATAAGCCAGGAAAAAAAGTAGGCTTCTGATGTGCTTCAGCTGGAGGTAGTGCAGCACCAATCTGACTCTTCCTTCCTCTCATCCTGTGCACCTGAGAGCAAGCCAGGGTACTGCTTCTCTTTGATTCATGCTTTATGAGGGTCCTGCCTTCACAGAGCACATCCAACGCTGCCAGTTTCTTGGCTTGGTGTGTCTCATCTCCTGGTTCATGGCAAGGTATTTTCATTCTGCTGTTGCAAACTCCCCTTACAAAGACTACCAGCAACCTCAGCCCATTTCTTATCTACCAGATCAAAGTTCCATTTCTTCTTTTCCTCCTCAAAGCCACTGAGAAGCTTGTTCCTGTCCTCTTACTCACTCATCCCCAGTGAGCTGAATGCCCTGCTCCAGTGGGGGCACTGTGTCTCCTGCCCTTCTACCTGTCACTGTGGATTATGGAGCTCTGATGAAATGACCCTCAAGGTCACACTTCTTTCCTTATTCAGGATCTCCAGGCAATTCATCTAGCCTGCAGCATCCACTGAAATGTTTATTTTATTAAAAGTAAACTCTAGAAAGGCTGACAAATCCAAGCCAGCCCACTCAGTCCTCTGGTATGCTTTGTTCCTTTCTGTGCATGGTGTTCCTTGAGTCCATTTTAATGGCAAAATATTTTGGGGATAGAACCTGCTTCTTTTTTTGAGGACAGAACCTTCTTGCTTTCTGCTTACTTATCTGTTTTGAACAAAATTACTTGAAAATGAAGTCCTTAAAATTGAGCTCAGAACTGAGGAGCAGCTCAATTTTGACAATGGCAATCTTAATGACAATCTTAATTTTCTTCCCATGCGCTGTAATTTGATGTTTCATTGTATGGTCATGAACTATTTCTCAAATAATACAGCGTATTTTTTTGGCTGAACTTAGAATCATTATACACATATTTGCAGACTCTTACAAGCATTACTGTGCATATATGCATTCATACAATTACTCCACATATGGAAAATCTTCAATAAAGTGTAGATACAGTGAAAGTGGCATGTATAACCAGAAAGCATATTAAAATTATTTCAATGAATAAATTATTAGGTGTAATTTATCACTGAATTAACTACATGCATGTTACTTGAAGCAGAAACCATGTTTTTAATTTTGTGAGCACTCATTTCAAAACATGCAAGTATAGGACGGAAAAGTGAGGAGAAGTACAATATCAACTGTAGTAAGGAAAAAGGGGTCATCTGACATATTCAATGTTCATTTGCATCCTTCAGGACTCTCCAAATCTATTTCTTCTTCAGCATTCACATTTTTCCATTCTTGATGGGTTTTGTTTCTAACTCCTTTGTGCTCTACCAGGATATTAGGAGGAGGTTTGTGACTTCTGCAACAGCAAAAAGCTGCTAAATGCACTATATAAAGGATTTTTTCCTTCTCACTCCTTCTCTTTTCTGTGCAATTCCCATTGTAATAGTAATTTTTGAAGTCTGTACAGTCTAGAAAACCCTTGAGTGAAATGGAGGAGCCATAGCTAATGCTGCCAGAGTCAGACTTACAAACAGCTCCCATGTAACAAGCAGCAGCAAATGGAAGCAGCTGAGGAACAGGACGCATGAGCCAAGGGAATATGGGAGCATTTTCCATGGATAAGCTTAATTCTGCTGCTTCCTTCATGTTTTGATCTATTAGACTTCCATCATTGTTGTCAACATTGTAATCATTGCTAATAAGGTGGATCCTGCATACCAGTCCACTCTTTGTAACGACCATACCTGGGCCCCAAATGAGAGCCCTTATTTTAGGGTGGGTTTTAAATGGCTGCAGGTGCCAAGGAAGAGCAGAGGTTGTAAGTTCTGTGTGGCACCAATGGCTAACTTTCCTGTAGCCTCTCCATCTGCTGCAGGAAGCACTGAGGCTTCAGTGATACTGAAGAAAGCTAGGATCTTTGGGAACAAGCCTCAAGAGCAAATCAGTTCTATTAACTTTCCCTTTGTTGCTATTTCTGTTAGATTTTAAAACTCAAATGAACACAAAGAAAAAAAGAAGGGAAGGGAAAGGAAAGGAAAGGAAAGGAAAGGAAAGGAAAGGAAAGGAAAGGAAAGGAAAGGAAAGGAAAGGA
>VZUI01070980.1:0-21333 GCA_013401135.1 Cettia cetti
CCTCTCCTCTCCTCTCCTCTCCTCTCCTCTCCTCTCCTCTCCTCTCCTCTCCTCTCCTCTCCTCTCCTCTCCATTTTTAGGAATCAGTCACTGGAAGTGTTTGGACAGCTTGGAGGAAGAAGTCAGAGGCTGCTCATCACTCACCAATGCTGACAAGGTGGTTGCTGTAGAAACCTCTCCAGGTCTAGCAAATGTCAGGCATCAGACTGTGCCCACTGCAGCACCACGATCAGAGGCTCCCCCACACAGGAAGCCTGGAGGCTGCCTGCCTGTTCCTGGAGAGGCTGGGGGTTTCCTGGCCATCTGCCTGATGTGGGGAGCAGCCATGGATGTCCCCTCTGCAGGGGCTGCTGCACGGTCAGGATCATGCTGCACAAATGAGATGCTACCCAGTCCTAGAGGATGAAGCAATTTTCTGCAGAAGTTTCTTTCCTGCAAGGATTTTTTATGTGCTGGTTTTATTCTGACCAGAGCCAGAAGCTAACACTGATCTCAAAGTAATATCACTGCAATAGTCTTCTATATGCTTTTCTCTGTGAATTTGGCCAGTGTAAACTTCTACCACCCACAAGATATCTGGAGAAAAACAAAACAAAACAAAACAAAAAACCAACCAAATCTGTTGTTCGAGTACATGCTGGGTAAAGAAATAGCAACTTTTGTTCAGATCTGCTTCATTCATCTAATTCTCTTCAGCACTCTCCTACCTGGTCTACCTGCCAGTGCATTAAATATATGATTTTAAAGGCTCAGATTAATTCAAGGTATAAAAATCAGTGTTTCTTACAAAGAATGTGATTTTTTTTTTTTATTCTTGGTCCCCTCCCAGGGACTGTTTCCTCCACCAGGGCACACTCAGGGACTTTGTGCTCAAGGCTCAGCTCAGCCTGCAGCTCTGGCAACTCATAGTGAGGGATAAAGTGTGCTGAGCATGTCTCAGCGTGGGTTGGCAGTGAAAAGCTGGGGCTGTAGAGGGAGCACAGCCACCACTTGTAGGATTTCTGCCTTGTTCTTCCCCTGAGCATTCACTGGGGCAGGGTTAAACACCCAGCAAACCCCAGGTGTGCTGGGCTGCAGCTCTGAGCTCAGTTGCAGGCTGATGGCAGTGATGTCCTCAGCTATTGCAGAGTGTGGAGGTGAGCAGGAGGCAGAGAATTTGATCGTGGTGTTCTAAAGGGGCTGAGTCATATTTAATCAAGCTCTATTCATTTCTGCAGCAGAGGTGCCTTTTAGAGTAAAGATGCACCAGCCACAAAGCACTTGGCTTCGTTCCCTTTGACAGGGACCTCTTAAATGCTGCTGCTGTGGGTTTCAGTCCACTCACAGTCCATTTAATAGATGTGGTGCAAACTCTCTGAAATGAGAGGCTTATCTCCCCAGAGCTGAGGGCTGGCTGTGTGGGTTTGGTGAGTACTTAGCACTTCATCTGCTTGTTTCCCACTGGTAAAATGAACTAATTGTGTCCATCTCGGCTGTGCTCTTTGTGAGAGGTTCCTGGGCTTCTCTGGGACATTTCATAATAATTTACTCTGGTTTTGTTAATCTCAGGTTTCTGCATGACAGTATCCTGGGCCTCTCTTGGCTGGGTAATTTGTTTTGAACTATGATTTCTGAGACTAATGTTTCATCCTTTCCATTTGAGATCAGTAGGATGGAGCTGGACCATTTTTAATATAACATTGATTCTGCAGAGTGATGGTTCTGATCTTTAGGATAAACTTCAGGATTGCTTTAGATATCCGTGTTCTGAATGAAGACACAAGGATATACTCAACTATTATGAAGTCTCACAAGTTTTCAGCTGCTATGGAGATTCTTGATTTGTTTTGATAAGAAGCCCAGAGCTTGGCAGGACATGTTATTGATCTCACACAATCCACTCTGGACACTGATGTGGGGGTATCATTCACAAATCCATTTTCTATGAGCTTTGATTTAAATATCAGTGGCCCTTGAGGATCTTTCTGGGTCACTTTTATTCTCAAACTGTACTTCAGCACTGAGTGAAGAGTTTAATAAGTGCAGGCACCCAAATGAGCTGCGTGCCAGCTGCTGTCAGATGTGGCTATCAAGTCTGTTCTGTTTGCTAACACAGTTCCTATAAAGAATAAACCCACTCTGTCAACCTTCAAAACAGTTTTTGAATTTCAGCCACTCAGTCCTAGCAGCTTTGTAAGGAGGCAAGTATTCCTTTGATATCAAGGCACAGTGCCTGGGGAGGAAAGGTGAAGTGGTGTCATATGTGTTAGACTGTGCACAAAAACTGTCTGCTGCCTTTCTCCTCAGCTCAAACTGAGACAGACATGTCAAGGGAGTTTTGGAAAGGATCTGAGTGAAGTTAATGCCACCAAGTGCTTTGCAACCCGTGAAAACAATGTGATGAGCAAGTTGTAAAGGAATGTAATATTTGATTTTGTGACGATACGGCAGAAAGGTTGAGAGTGGGGAGCAGTGCTGAAGTGGTCACTTGCAGGCACTGCCCTTTAGTTCCTGGCCACAGAAACCAGATGTGTGGGAACTGGCTATGGGTTTGTGGAGTGTCCAGAGCCAGGGGCTGCCCTCAGACAGGTCCCATGAGAGGTTTCTCGTCCACCCCTCATGCACGTGCCCTTACTGGTGTCACAGAGCTAAAACACCCCAACAGTTTCTCAGAAATGATGGCCTAGCCTCCCAAATCATTTCCTTTCCTTTTTTTCCTTTCATTTCTTTTCTCTCTATGTTTCAGATTATGCTTGGCCTTTGCCTAAACAGTTGTGCCCTATATGGATTTCCCTAGATGTGCTCTTTTCAACTGCATCTATTATGCATCTCTGTGCCATCTCTCTTGATCGGTACGTAGCAATTCGCAATCCCATTGAGCACAGCCGCTTCAATTCCCGCACCAAGGCCATTATGAAAATTGCTGCAGTTTGGACCATATCCATAGGTAAGCAACGTGGCTCATGCTCTTGACTGTGTCTGAATGAATAATAGTGTTGCTCCAATTTTCATTTAGGATTTTTTTTTTTTTAAGAGGATACTCAAATTAATTTGCCTGGCCTGCATGCCTGAGCGGAATAACTGGAAATGGAATTTCCTTGCAGCTGGCAGAGCAGCACCCCATCCACACCAGAGCACTGCTGCTGTGTGCCTATCACTGTGCTGATAACAACAAACACATGGGCAAGTGGTGCTGTGAAACTGCTGTAAACAAAGCAGGGAAGAGCATTAGCAGAGCTCGGGGAGGAGAGCCCAGCCAGCACAAACCTCGCCCTGCACGGAGGGTGCTGCAGTTAAAATCCCTCAAGTCCTTTAATGCTTTAAGTGGAGCAGCACAGAGTTGAAGGCAGGATATCAGCCAGGTATTTACTGCTCTGCTCAGGTTTTATAGCCTGCTCCTCTCTCTGCCACAGCTGGATTGCTGCTGGTACTGAGCGAGAGAGTTTGAAGTGTTGTAAAGGAGGAGCAGGCAGAACAGAAAGCACGTTTGTTTTACTTTGGTAAAACACAATAAATAAAGCAGCAGTAAAATAGGGAAGAAAAAACCAAAATGATAGCAAGATAATTCTGTAATACTGAGAATTATGTGAAGTTTTGTTTTTTTTTTTTTTTTTTTTTTTTTTTTTTTTGTAGAGCTCTTTAAATGTTCTTTAAAAGAGAGACATTTGAGGCAGGGGCAGAATTGTATGACCACTTCCATCTGCTTTATTGCTTTTTTGTGCTTGATTAAAATGCAGTTGTACAAGGGATTTAACATTTAATTTCTATTTCATAAAGTGGTTTTTGCTTTCAGTGCTGTACTGCAAGGAAAAGCGTGTTCCAGGTATTTGAATTTCTCTTGAGTTTTTGCCTGCTTAGAAGTGCAATATGATTCTGGATGTCTGGGTGCTACAGGGACTGATTTTGAAGAAGCTTGCCTTGGGAAAAGGCTATGGGAAAAACCAGAAAAAGATAAATTAGGGGAAATATACTTTCTCTCGTCAGGAATATAATAAGAATATCTATTAGAAACAAATTTTCATGTGTCACAGGCCTGCTACATTTCCCCTAGGTAACACCATCCACAGTGAAATTGGATTTGGTTTAATCAATTCATTTAAGATTTTTTAAAAATTATTATTACTATTATTTTAAACTCTCTGTGGTCTCTCTTTGACATGGGAAAGCAAGCTGCTGAATCCAGTACATTAGAGTCACATGAGGACAAGTTCAAGTGGGCTCAATTTGCACAGGCAGCTCAGAATCAGCACAGAATTTGTGCTCCACGTTGCACTGGAATGCACAGGGAGAAGTGATAGGCACCCTCCCAACTGAGATGTAGAAATCACATTGCAAAACCTGGGCAATAAAACTGTTCTGCTTCCATTTTTGGAGCAAACTTGCAGATTTTTGCCTGTGCTGCCTTAGATGTTGCAGACCTACCCTTAGAAATTTTGGCTAGTGCTGAAGGTGGCTGCCTGCACGAGTGCCTTGGGGACCAAGTTGTGGTTTGCACTCTGGGTCCAAGGGATGCAGGAGGTACTTCATGCACGGTTCACTGGCTCAGCAGACTGGTAAGAAAATCTGGGGCCTGACCAAACAGGTGTAAAGACACAGGCCTGCCTCTTCATGGAGCTATTTGGTGTGGCCTGGGCTCACAGTGATGGAAAATGGGCACACTGTGACCTCTGCTGTAGCCCAAGGAGAAAGGTACCCCAGCCTGAAGAGCTGAGGTGACTCTGTGCTGCTGTGCAGAGCAAACAGCTCACCCAGCTCCCCCAGGAGATGTTCCACCACTCTGCATTACAGTGGGATATGAAACAGATGAAAGCTTAAAAGCTGAAGCTTAAAAGACACAGCTAGGAAAGGAGGTGGAAGGGCACTTTTCCACAAGGCACATGGTTTGTCAGCCCCCACTGGATGCTGCAGCTGTTCCCCCCAGCCCAAAGCCTGTAGGAAGAAGCTGTGAGCAGGTGCTCTGTGGGATGTCTGCAGTGCACAGCACTTTGGGGGCTGCCCTTCTCTCCCCAGGCTGAGGGCACAGGGCTGCAGCTGCACCTGTGTGCCCTCCTGTTAGGATCACAGCTGGGAGGGTGTGCAGCACATCTGGGCTTTTCTATGTTCTGTTCATTCTCTTTGATGCAGCTACTGCTGGCCCAGGAGAGTCTTTGCTTGCATCCCTTTTTTTGAAGATCCAGGCAGAATCAACACTCCCCACAAAGTCTGTTCAGGGCACTGAAATGCTGTTGGATTTCCATCCTCCCCAGTGCATATCATAGGGCTTACCCTTTTACTTGGGCTTTCTGCAGCAGGTTGCATTAATGGAGAAAGAAAGTACTCTTGGTATGTGTCTAGCTCATTTTAGCATAACTATTTGTACCTCATAAATGAATTTAGCAAACATGGGAATACACTGAGCATGGAGTGAAAGAAAACTCTCTCAAAGGGTATTGCTGCTGTTTTCTGGCTCTTAACTACCTCACCTGTCACTTGGAAAGGCCTGGTGAGCTCCTGTGCTAATTTCAAGAGAATGAAATAGGTTAAAAGACTTCACTCTCACTTTTGTGTGAAGTATCATGAAAGAATTTGTGCATTTCTGTTTGTGATTAAGTATCAAATTTAAAGCAACACTTAGGTTGCAGGCTGGTCAGTTTGCATTTCCTATATCCTGCTTCAGATGAAGAGACTTTTAAATGCATTCCATGCAAAGAATCCTGAATTCTGTTTCTGAACCAGAATTCAAAATAAGAAGTAAAAAGCATGTAATTTATCTTAATTCAGTAGCTTTTGCATTCCATTTTTCTGACCTGTTAACAGCAAAATATAAAAGAGGTTCTTTGATCATTGAGCTACAAATTTGTCAAGTTGCACAAGCCTAAACTTATGACTATGTTTTAAGGTAGGGGAACATAAGAGAGTCCTCCTGTCTCTTGACAATTTCTTTGTAAACAGGCCTTTTCCAAAGTCCTCTTTGTTCCAGATTAAAGTACATCACAGTTGTCCTGTGCTTTATTGAGCAAGAATTTTGTCTTCAGGTAGAGAACAAGTGGCTGCTGTGAAGGGCTGGGCTTGCAAAAATTATTTTTGTGATAGATAGCACTGTGCTGAGGCTGGAAATAAAAACACAGGCAAGAGAAATACTCACAATTGAAAATGGAAATCAATTTTAGGTGTGAACCTGTTGGCAGAACCTTGACATTGTTTCCAGATCTCGTATTTTGTGCAGTTTCAAAGTTTTCCCCAGTAACTTGGAGAGCTGAGCCTCTCAGCAGCCTCGTGCAGCCTCAGGCCCAGGCAGAGCTCAGCAGCAGGGAGAGGAGCCAGTCAAACCCTGGGTCACAAGGAGAAAGTGTTTGCTGCTAATATTAAAATAAAATATCCCTTTGAGAACCTGAATGAAAGCACCTCATTAATGTGGAGGTACACACACATTGCTTCTGATGTGAAAATAACTGAAATATTTTAATTCTGCAGCCAGATGCAGCAGAGGAAGGGCTTTTCCTCTGCTTCCAGGCATGTTCAAGGTTTGATCATTTGTTACAGAGTGCTGAAATTACACATGCTACCAATTTGCCAGCCCACAGTTTTACATCCTCAGAAGCAGTGTAAATTCAATTTAGTTCATAAGTGACCGAGATAAGGCCATCCTTTAAATTTTGCTCTGTGTCAGTGCCATAGGCAGAAGCCACAAATGTGTGTGTGTGTGTGTGTGTGTGCATGTTTGAAACCATTTTCATTCTTTCTCTGACTCACTAATGACATTATCATTTCAATTTCAGGTAGGTGCCTGAGGTTTGTGTATACAATAAACTGTTCAGGTTTAAAAATGAAATTTAAATCCCCCTTTAACTTTCCTAGTGCTTCATTGTTTCATTGAGGAGATCTACTTACAGAAACATGAAAGAGTATGAAAAGTATGAACGTGTGCTGTGAGGATCAGTAAACACTCATCTCAGACTCAGTGAACTTAAATCCAACAGCTTTTTGTTCCTGCCCTGAGTGTTTTCCTCTCCCAGGGGCTGAACAGCCTCATGCTTGCAAGCTGTTCTAATGATGTCCTTCAAGAGCCCCCAGGCACCTTCCCCTGTCTCACTGGAGATGATCCTCAGTCTGAGGAACGTGCCTGGAGTGGCACCACTGATGCAAAAGGCGTTGTGGTCTCCTAGGGCAGAGGGAAATGCTGAGGGCAGGTTGTGCATGGAGGGCCTGGAATAGTTCTCAAAGCCTCCCCCAGGTGACAGTTTCAGAGCACATTTAGGGCTTTGGTTTACAGTTCTGCCCATCAGGGAGTCTCTGGGGTCAGGGGCTTTCTCAGCAAAGCATTTCCATGTGCTGGGGAGACCTGTGTGCTCCTGGCACCCTCAGTTCTGTGCTGGGCTCCAGCTGCTCCTGGGGGATTGTGCTTTGGGGTAAGATGTGCTCCTGGCACCCTCAGTTCTGTGCTGGGCTCCAGCTGCTCCTGGGGGATTGTGCTTTGGGGTAAGATGTGCTCCTGGCACCCTCAGTTCTGTGCTGGGCTCCAGCTGCTCCTGGGGGATTGTGCTTTGGGGTAAGATGTGCTCCTGGCACCCTCAGTTCTGTGCTGGGCTCCAGCTGCTCCTGGGGGATTGTGCTTTGGGGTAAGATGTGCTCCTGGCACCCTCAGTTCTCTGCTGGGCTCTAGCTGCTCCTGGGACATTGTGCTTTGGGATAAGACCAAAACCCCAGGAATTTCTCTGCAGGCTTCAGCTTAGCACACAAACCTTTGGACATGTTTCATGGGGAGAAGGGCAGAAACACTGCTAATGAAGAAGACAGCACATGGAAGGCCAAAATGTGTTCCTGGGATTTTGCTCCAACCTTTCCCACCAAGCAGGCTGGCTCTGTGGCTCATCCCTGGCACACAGGGAAGCAGTGCTACAGCAGCTGTTACTGCAGAGCAAGGGCTAGACAGCACCCTCCACATCCTGGAAAAGCATTCAGATCCCTGACTAGTAGCACTGCCTTGGCAGAGGGACAGTAACAAGGACAGTATATTGCTCAGAAAAATGGTTGCATACTACTAAAGCCTAAGGGAGCTTAATATCTCCCCAGATTTGGGAGATTTAAAATATATATGAATGGGGTTTTTTTGTTTTGGTTTGGGGTTTTTTTGCTATTTATATTTGACACTGAATATCTGACAGTGTATGTTTGACTAAAATTCTTCTCTTGTGAGCGTGGGGGTTGCAATTGGCTGGCCTGTGGGCAGTGGTGGTGGGAATCTGATCACTTTTGTTTGCCTCATCAGAGTGCAGGGGTGCCATCAGCATTGCAAGCTGGGCTGCAAGTTGCCTCTGGTGGAGCAGTGGAGCTGGCTTCTGCTCATAAAACTTTTTCAGACCTGCCTTCTGGTCATGGATGAGACAAATATTTGCTTTATGGCCTAGAGCAAAACACTGAAGCATCATCTGCCTGTTTCCCATTTGTTTGAGTTGTCTACAAAGATATTTTATCTAAAGACATTTTTTTGATTGTGCCATGATTCTCAGGAGGGTCATTGACCTCCCTAGCACAGTACCAAGGGTTATAAAGGTGAGGAGGCTGATAAGAAGCTGAATTCCTGGCAAGGAAACCCCCCTGGTATTTCAGGTGGTTTCAGGGTGCTTGGATTGGTTTGATCTTGTCATTAGATGCCAGTGAAAGGTTTTCCTGGGACAGCAGCAGCAGGTGGTGACAGAGTGTGAAGGATTTTGGCAGGATTGAGGCTGACCATCCCACCAGATCAGCTCCCACCAGCAAGGGAGATGCTGATGTTTGTGTCTGAGGTTCTGCCCCTGAGCATCAGTCCAGCCATCCCTGCTGGACTCCTGGGGAAGCCCAGCCCTGGCAGCAGCTATGGCCAAATGCACAGTTGGAAACTCTGGGCAAACCAACAGAAGTAATTTAACAAAATAGAAGGGCAGGTGGGAAAATAATTTCCTTCTTCTGTCTGGTTCTGCTGTTTGCTGGTTTTCCGTCTGGGCTCAGGCTGCTCAGAGCTCTCCCAAGGTTTGAGTAAAGGTCAGCAGCTCGTTAAGGCACAGTCACTAATGGCTTTCATCTGTTTGCAGTTGTGCTTGCTGCAGGCAGGGAGATCCTTCAAGTTCATCCCCCTTTTATCTTTGGCTTTAAACCAACACAAGGCTGGCACCATTGTTTTATTGGAATGGTCAGATAAACCTGGACTCAGTCCAGCCCCGAAGGGGAATGGTTGCAATATTAGTACATGAAAGGCACTGCAGTTAGTCTGCTGAAATATGGGGACAATGTGGAATTTTAGTGATTTTGAACCCTTCAGAAGGCAACATTCTTCACTTTTCCTCTGAAGAGCTTTAGTTTCTGAACCCAGTACCCTTTCTTGCACACTGCAAGTCAAGAGGCTGCTGGGGTTTGCCTCTCACTGTCTGAATTAGAGAAAAGTGCAGGAACTTTATGAGACATTTCAGTTAAGAAACCAAACAGATTTGTTTTAGCTTAAATATGAGGTTTATTTTTTGCTTATGTTTGTTTAAATATGAGGTTAAAGATATGGATTTGAACGTGTAGTGTTCAGCAGCATTCCTGTTTTTACAGTGGTGTATTTCTGGCACCATAGGCTTGTTTGGCACACAGCTTTCTCTTTGCTTTTTTTCTTCTCACTTGTCTGTAAATGTCAGGAGAGTGGCAGGGAGGTCCAAAGCCACCTGCAGCAGCAGAGCTCTTCCCATGGACACAGCAGACTTGAATCCAGTGCTGACACCAGGAGAGGTTGTCCCTGGCCTTCCCAAGCTCCTGTAGCTGCAGCAAAATGTCACCCTTTTTGTATCCAGCCCTGAGAACTCCACACATGGAAAGACAGAGTAAACCCATATGCCTCTGTTTTCTTTAGTTTGGTAGCTGTCCTTGGAGAAAATGTGTTCTTGTAGAAGAGTGGAAACTGCTCCCTTTTTTAGTGGAAATAACCAGCAAAGACATCTTCTGTAATCTCTGTAATCTCTGTCAGTCTCCTGGGCTTTCACTGAAGAAAACAAGGTATTAAACACAAAAAATATATCGTTTTTCATTTAAGTCTAAGTATCTGTGAATGTCAATTTGGACTTTTTAGCCAACTTTTTCTCAAGTAAATATTTTATAAATCTGTGTTTGTAGTCATTTGGGTTTTGTTTTATTAATTTAGAATCTGTGAAGAGCATCTGTTACTCTGTGTCCACAGCACCATCTCAGCCTCATTTGGTGAGCATTTTTGCTGGCTTAAGGACATCTTTAAAGCAGACAGGCAGCAGTTAGGACAACACTTGTAATTGGACTTGTATTTCAGAGGATCCCTCTCCCTGTGGCTTCCTGCTGCTCAGTCAAACAGGAGCTAAAGGAGGGTAGAGGAGGAAAAAAAATCACGTTCACCTTTTCTGCTGTGGTGTAAAGGGATGTCCTGCTCAAGCTGCTGCCTGGCAGAAGGGTGCAGGGACCTGCTTCATGGCTCACTGGCTGGTAGTGGCTGGTTCTCTCTTCTTGCTGGGGCAAGCCCGGCTGTGCCAGGCACTGCTCAGACTTCAAACAAGAGCACCAAGTTTGCTCTGAGGAGCTCTGTGCAACCCTTGAGCAGTGCAAGTTTTTGGAGTGGCACTGCCTCTTTTGGGGAATTTGCTGCCACCTTCGTTAGAAAGGGTTATTTGACACAGCTGGGAAATGCCTCTGGGGTTGGAGGCTTCAGCTCAGCAGGCCAGCCTGGTGTTTGTTGAGGAGGAGTGTGTCAGGGAGAGGCTCAGAAAGCTGCCCTGACAAAGGGCTGTGGACAGCAGTCAGCTCCAGAGCCTCCTGCCTGACCTGACACTCACCCTCCTTGCAATGCTGTGGGGATTTTGGTATTCTCTCACCAGCTGACCTCAGTTCTTAAATTATGGACAGTGAAAACTGCATTGTCAGTGCTGTGCAGGGCTTGAGTCAAGTGGAGCTGAATGCCTTCTCTGTGCTTGTTCAAACAATGCTTGTTTGAAGGCATCCATGTCCATCCACATCCAGGAGCCTTGGGAATGCTATGGGGTGATCAAGGCACCCCTGCTGGAACAAGTGCCAGGCTGTGGGCTGTGTCTGCAGCAGTATTGGTGCATTTGGGGTTGTGGCAGCAGGGATTTTGCAGTAATCCCCCATGAAGGGAGCCCCTGTGAGGTGTCTGGGACCTTTCACACTCCCCACTCAGTCAGTCCCTGCTGCCCAAGGTGTGCACACAATCAGTTTCCTTTCAGACTCAATTGTGCAGTGGATTGGTGATAAATCATATCTTAACGAACAAGTTTCAGAGGAGAGGTGTGAGGTGACAGAAGGCATTGAGGTGAGGGTAGTGAGCAGTGCTGAATCCAGCTGACAGCTGAAGCAAAGCCTGTGCCAGCTTATCTGGGGGCATCTTTCTTCCTACTGCTGTTACTGATGGGATTTTGCCAGACTGAAAGAAAGTGCAAATAAAAACTTAGTGCTCTCTTTCTTCTGTGCATCCTCAGGTTGAAATCTCACTTTGTTGGGTGAGAGGTGAGGGACTTTTTCCATTACAGCAGCTACCCCTCACTCCCTGTCATTAATGCTGAGCTGCCTCACACTCATGCAGAGTTTCAGGCTGCCACCAGTGCTCTTGGTTTGTACATCCATCATATCCCAGAACTAGGCTATTCTTCCCAAATGTACTTCATGTGTGTCACATAAATGTCAGTTTGTGTGTGAAGATATTCCAAAACCTCATCTCATTTCCCTTGGCTAAAGCTTAAGTGATGACTGCTTCATGAATGAACTTTCATTCATTTTGGAGTTTTATTTCAAAGGCTAGGTGCTATAGAGGGTATTAAGCATAACATTATACATGCAAATATAATCCCAGTGTAATGCCATTGACCTAATTCAGATTTCTTCTTCGTGTAAAGATGCTCAGTCTGGCTTCAACCATTTCCCAAATGCCTGTGGTTTGATGGAGCCAAGGCATTAGGATGATGTCTTTAATGATGGATTTATGGGGTGAAGGTTATTGCAGAATTGGCACAGGCAAGATAACAGGTAACATGGCAAAAAGGGGGCAGCTGCCTTGCCAAAGGTGAATGGATGGGCATTGGCATGTAGAGAGGAAGAAAAGCAAATCCTGGAACTAGCACTTGTGCTAAAAAACACATGCTACAGTCACGGAAGGCATTTATAATTATTAATCTTCAGAAGAAAGTCTGTCACTTGGTGTCTGCCAAATGGTAATTTTCTGGTAATGATAAATTGCAGAGGAATTCCCCAGAATCCTGAAAAACTTAGCTGGAGTGGGAAAAATGCCCTGGTTAATCTCTTTAGCATGTAATTCTTCCTGTTTAGAAATTCAGAGTCCCACAGGATTAGTTTTATGACCTGTGATGTTCACAGCAACTCCAAAAAGAGCATTTCAGGCACAACAGTGGCCTCAGTGTTGGTTATTTTTTGGGGTGGAGGAGATCAAGGAGGGCTTGGCCAGCCACAGATGTGTCTGAGGAGTGGTGCTCCATGACAGCCAGGTGCCCAGAATTCCTTCTGTTGCTCTCTAACTGCTTGGATGTGCAGGGGTTTTTTTTTTGTTTGTGGGGTTTTGGGGGTTTTTGGGGGTTTTTTCGTTGTTGTTTCTTTAAAAGGGCAGACAGGAACTTGAAAAGAAATAAAGATAATCAAGGCATAGAATGAGTTTGGCATGAGGAGGGAGTGACTAGAATGGCATTCTTCAGCTCCAAAGGAGATGCCAGACAGGAGAGATGATAACAGGTCTATAAAATCACTAAGAAGGTGGAAAAGGTGACTAGATAGTGATTATTCACTATTGCTCACAGTAGATGAACTGAGGGGAGCCAAAGGAAATTATCAGGCAGCAAATTTGAATGAGCAAGACCACTTTGTTCAGATGAAAAACAGGTTAAGGAACTGGCTGCCACTGAGTACTGTGGAGCTAGAAATGAGAACAAGGACTCGTAAGATTTATCCCAAAGAGAAATCTCTCAAAGGTTATTTTAACAACAAGATCTGGGTGCAAATTCTTGCTTTGGAATTTTCTAAGGTGTAATGCTTACAGCTGCCCCATTTTGTATCCATTTTGTACCATGGCCCTAAGCTTGTGGTACTTGCCAAAGACATGAGGCAGGACTAGATGAGCCCATCATTCTCCAACTGGATCTGGCCCAGTTTTCCTGTACACACAGCTTGTGGTATTCCAAAATATGTCATTGCTTCTGGAAGGGTTTGGGTCTGTGCTGATGTGGGACTGAGTTTCACAGATCTAGGGAGGTAGTTTGGATCCCAGTAGGTGTGAAAAGTATTTGAGTGATGTCTTGCAGAGACCACTTTCTGTTTGCACTGAGATTGTCTACAGCAGCCCTGAGATCCAGAACTTTGCTTCCATGTGTCTGTGATGCCATGGCAAAAGCGGCTGGTTTTCTGTTAGGATTATTTTAATTACTGTAAGAATCTTGCTTTTGAATCTTCATAGCTGTAATGCTTTCATATTTCAATTTTTTTTTCTCTTTAAATTATGCTCCTTTCTACCTTTATGTCAGTGATTTCAAACCTCAACCCAAACTGGCAGGTATGGGGTGGTCAGCTGGAACACAGCAGAGTGGTGACTGCCTTTCCTACACCCACAAATTCCAATTAATGCTAGAAAAATAGGAGTTAGGCTGCGTTCACTGAGTCAGATGTGGAGCGCAGCAAAGCTGCCACTGTTCCTGGAGGAGGGTGTCACGCCCAGAGGAGATGTTGAATGCTTTCCCTTCCACCTGGAAGCAGCAACTTCTCTTCCAAACAGCTTCAGGAGTGGGCTGAATGCAGGCAGGACCTGCATCCTCTCTGGAGCCCCGTCTGTCCAGGTAACAATCTCCTTTCTGGTTTCATTTCCCCAGGGATATCCATGCCCATTCCGGTCATCGGTTTGCAGGATGACTCCCGGGTGTTTGTCAATGGGACCTGCGTCCTTAACGACGAGAACTTCGTCCTCATTGGCTCCTTCATGGCTTTCTTCATCCCCCTCATCATCATGGTGATCACGTACTGCCTGACCGTGCAGGTGCTGCAGAGACAGGCCACGGTGTTCATGTGTGGGGAGGTGCCCAAGCAGAGGAGGAGCAGCGTGAACTGCCTCAAGAAGGAAAACAACACAGAGAACGTTTCAATGCTCCACAATCACGAGGGGGCATCCCACTTGAACTCCCCTGTGAGCAAGGAGGCCGTGCTTTTCCGGAAGGGAACCATGCAGTCCATCAACAACGAGCGCAGAGCCTCCAAGGTGCTGGGCATCGTCTTCTTCTTGTTCCTCATCATGTGGTGCCCGTTCTTCATCACCAACGTCATGTCTGTCCTTTGCAAGGAGGCCTGTGACAAAGACCTGCTGAGTGAGCTGCTGGATGTGTTTGTGTGGGTGGGGTACGTGTGCTCGGGGGTGAATCCCCTGGTGTACACCCTCTTCAACAAGACCTACCGCAGGGCTTTCTCCAATTACATCCGCTGCCAGTACAGGCCTGGCAAAAAATCTGCCCTGAGGCAGAACCAGTGTCTGAACGTGGCTTCCACAGCTTTGTACGGCAAAGACCTGACTTTAACTAGTTACAGAAATGGCAATGAATTCAACAGCATGGAGCTGGATGAAGCTGAGGAGGGCCTGGAGATGCAACCAGGGACTTCAGAGCTCTCCATAAACAGCTGTAATGTTGTGAGTGAACGAGTGAGCTGTGTGTAAAAGTGACTCTGCACAGACCTTTGCTACGGTGTATCTGTAGCCAGAATATATTGTGTAAAAATGTAAGTGTCGGTCAAAGGACAATGTAAATATTGCATTCTGAACAAAGCTTTCTTTTTCTAAAAAAAAAAAAAAAAAAAAGAGAAAAAAGAGTTGTCTTTCCAGTCCAGTACTTAAAATAATATATATTAATATACTGCAGTGAAGTTTAAGGTTCTATATTTACTGTTAATACTAGATCAGAACTATTAGTTACTTTGCATATGTCATGGACAAAATGTTTGAATTCTTCTTCCAGTGCATGAACAAAAATGCTGAATATTTATCTCAGGTGGAATTTGCTGGAGTCCAGAATGGCACGTTAATAGTTATATATCAAATACATGCTATTAGACTTGGTCAGTATAACTTTCTTTTTCAAGTTGACAGTAAATATATACTTTAAATCCTCACCCCTATTTGTGCCGTGTAAAGACTTTACAGAAACCTGGCAGAGAGACATCACCACAGCCTTGTGGCCGTGCAGGCACCTGGCCAGACATGTCCTGTTATGTCTAGTGGCTTCTGCCATACTTCAAGGAACCTTTGTTAGATTCTGGCTCCCTCTCCAACCCTGCTGTTTCCTTTCTGTTCCTCAGGAGGCTCTGGCTCCCCTGAGAAAGGTAGGGAATGTGGTTGGCAGTCCTGGCTGGGGCCACTTTCAGACTGGGAGAAGAAGCGTGAGGAACAGAGCAATCCCCAGTTATCTATCTCAACCATCCAATAAATGGAAGGATGCGTTCAAAGCCCTCCTTTGGTCTTGCAGAGAACCAGCAGCTCTGGGATGGAGCAGGCTGTGCTCAGTGTGGCCAGCACTGCCCTCACAGGCTGCTGGAGGCCCACGGGCTTTGTCCCAGCTGGAGAAGAGCTCTCTGCCTTTGGCACAGCCAGAACCTCTGCTCTCCTCACACCCAGTTACCCTTTAGCTGGTTTGGCATTTGCTTTCATTTTGCAGCGCAGTGCTGGTGATGGATCAGTGCCTGGGGAGCAGAGCAGAAGGTTCTCTGTGTGTGCTGCTGGCCAGGGTGAAGCTGTGGGGAGCAGGATGTGCCCCCCTGGCAGAGGCATAAGCGAGGGTCCCTGCTCCTGCCCCAGGAGGGGGTGGGCAGAGCTCAGCAGAGTGTGAGATTGGAATCATCTGCTGGTGGCATGGTTCTAAAGCTAATGGTGACCAGGGACAGCAGGGAAGCAGACCTGGAGCTCGTACATGGAGTATTAATCTGGAGTCATTTTAAATTTGATTTATTCCATTTTGCTCCCAAAGAAAATTAGGGTATATCATATTAACACCACTACATCTTTAATGAAAGCATCCACATTGGGATGGAATGCATTTTAAGTAATCTGCTTTTAATACACACCATGTATAATTTGAATTAATTTTCCTCTGCATTCCTGTGTACACAACCCCCCCAAGGCACTGTGTCTTTCTGGCACTGTGCCTCTGGGGTGACACAGATTTCCTGCAGATTTCCTTATGTGGAGTATTGTCTAATGCCAGATATCACCCATAAGGTTTTTATATCTTCATTAACTACTACACAGATGCTGCAGTGCCCATCTGACATGGATGCATTTAGCATCACTGACAGCCTCTGGCTATGATAATTGTCAGAACAGAGAAGCTTACACTAGGCATGGATAAATCGCATTTTATTTACATGAATTGCTCGTACTCTCAGCTTGCTGTGTTCATTCCATTAAAATTCACTTGTAGAAGAACTGGAAAATTCTGCCAGTGCTTAAGGAGGTGTTGTGCAGTTGCACTGCTGTGTGCAGCCACAACCTTGCTGAGGCCACTACTAAAACACAACATTTGGGTTGTGTCTGCTGCTGGCTTGATCCCAGACTGATGCACTGAAGTTGATGATCTTCTTTTTCCCCTCATGCCCTCCTGGGATAAATCCACAGTACTTCCCTGCAGGCAGATGAGGTATCCCAGTGCAGAGTGCAGCTCACTGTCTGCAGAAGGCAGCAGAGCTGCTCCCTGTGCCAGCCTGCAGATCCCACCATGGGCTTGAATGCTTGGGAATCCACTTGTCTCTCCAAAAAGTTCAGGTAATCAGTCAGAAAAACACTGGCCAGAGACACAAACTTGCACCTTCAGTGACTGCCCTTTACCCTGAGTCAGATTTTATTATCTCAAACAGTACAGAAAATTCAGAAAAATCACAATGCATTTTAATTTCCCCCCTCTTTGGGTGAATTTATAGCACATCTCTTCCAAACATTATATGTGTATATATATATACACCCATGTGAGCTTGTACTTATATATATACACATATATATATCTTTGAGAGCCAACCACAGACTTTGAAAGCATTTAGCAATAAGTTGAATTACAGTAGCTTCTAGCACATGTGTAAGTTGTGTGAATAGCTCATTTTCCACAGCATTTTCCTCCAGCTCAGTGTAAGTGTTCACACAGGCATTGTCTTTGCATAGGAGCCTTCATGTCTCACCCTTGCCGGTTCTGTTGTATGGGCAAAAAAGGGAACCTGCTATATTTGGATGTAAATAATGAGAATTGAACAGAGAATTTTCAGAATTTTTATAAGTGTTTTTAAAAAAAAATAATAATTCAGCGCCAGAACTGTAAATATGCCAACCTCAGCTGGACCCGTTCTGATGTCCATCTCTTGTTTGGATGAAGAGCCAAGGGGACTGCCTTACAGCACCTGCGTTCCTCCCAGCCAGCAGGGGAGAACATTTCTCTGAATGGTTAAATACTGTCATGTACCCAACTTTCTTTGGGTCATTCACATCAGGGTTTTGTGATGCTGCTATTAATTTATTAAAGAAAGTTCGTTGGTTTAATCATTCTTCATTATTTTTTTTTTCCATGGTCTATCAGAAAATAAATGAGTGAACATGCCCTCTCTTTCTTTCATCTGTCCCCACTTAAAATATATCCTGACCAAAAAACAAAACCAATAACAGGATTTATAATTGAAATATGGCTCACAGCTGCTTAATCACAGGAATTAGTGTCAGCAGATATCCCAACACTCCCAACCTCAAAACTTGTTAAATGTGAAAGCAGTGATTGTCTGTTCTCCCTGTTCAAATTTCTCCCTCCAGGAACAACTGTTAAAATTTACTTTTTTTAAACTATGTGAATTTGAAGAACTGATTTAGTTCTCTGAAACTTAACCAAAGTCAGGTTGTCCCCACAGCTCCTTTGCTTCTCCTGAGATGTGACCATTAACTGTGGTGGTGCCTCCAGAAGCCCTGCCTGGGGCTGGAAGCTTTGTGTGAGTCCTCAAATCCCAGCTCAGGTATGTTCTTTTCTTACAAATAGCGTCTGTGGCAGTGTTTTGCTTTGATTTGGACTGAAGAAGTGGAGATAATTCCTTGGAAATGGTTGGAGGCTGAGATGTGCTGGCTGCTTTGTCTCCCAGACTGATGGAGCCGTGCAGGCAGGCTGCCTGTGGGACTGCACACATGCAGAGGCTCTGCCCCAGCAAAAACCACCCTGTTCCTTCCACTGGAACTGGGGAATCTGCTCCTGGGGGCAGCCTGGCTCACAGCTGGCATCTTCCTGAGCTCTAGGGGCTCGTGTTCCCTGCCTGAGAGCAAAGCTGAGGTGTTGAGGCACAAACCCTGTGGCTGGGCAGCCTGGTTTCCAGACCTGAGCTGGCTCATCCCATGGGGTGTAGCACCCATGGGGCCAGCCCTGGTGGCTCTGGGGGCCCCTGTGCCTCACTCACAGGCTGTGCTTTGAGGAGAAGGTCAGCTCCTCCCATCCTGTGCTTGCTGAAGGTAAGAGCAGCTACCCTGAGGCTGTGGCATGTGGGAGGTGACCCTGCTCAGAGCCAATGCTGAGGAGTCTTGAGGCAACCCCCCTCAGCAGGGCTCTTTATTGTCTGAGTAACTGTGAGTCTGCAATGGTTTTCATCTGAGTGATAATGTAAATGTTAGGTGATGTGTGAGCCAGCGCTGTGAGCAGTGTGGCTCTTGCTGTTTTCTCTGCAGAGACACTCCTGTCCATCCCTAGGGCCTTTCTTCTGGAGAGCCCTGTGAAGGGCTGCCTCACTGGTGTGCAGGGTGCCTGGGGCTCTTCCCAGTCAGCATCCAAGGTCTTGGAGACATGAGGGAGACATAAATTGCAAAGAAAAAACCCCTTCTAAGGAAACAAAGCAAACTGCAAGCAGCCCTTCAGAAACACCACTTAACTTTACTGAAGGGTGTCTGATACTGTGGCAGACAAATTGTGCATTCCAAAAGCAGAGTCATGTGACAAAGGAGCAGATGTCTCTTGGATGGCTTTCCTCCCTGTGTCACAGTGTCATTAGGAGAGCTGCATGCCAAGAACTGCTCTTGGCTTTGTCTCCATGTCAGGGGAGGGAGAGGCATCAGAGGCTTTTTCCTAGGAAAAGGCACACACAAAAGCACCAAGCCTTGAAGCAGAAGGAGAGAGATGGACAGATGTGTGCACACACCTGGGCACATGGACACGCTCATCCCAGAGAGCCACAGATGTCACCACACTTCATTCTTCCCTCAAAGGAATGGGAGTATCTGAAAAGCTGGGGAGGAAACCTGTGATGGGGAGATCAAATATACCTGCTGGCGTGATTGTCAGATGTGGGCTGCTCCAGTGATATTGCAATTTGTGGGGGTGCATGTATAAAAAAAAAAAAAGCTTTGGTTTTTTTAATTTTTTAACTGTGAAGTTGTTATTTTCTGTTTTGTCTCTCCCTCGTTTTTCTGTACTCTCAGGTCTTCTGCTTGTTTGCTTTTACACTCTGAAACCTGTGTCTGAAGCTGTCAGAAAGCATCCATGAGATGTCCCATTCCCTCTGGGCTGTGCAGGGATGCTGCAATCCCACAACAACAGGGAGATGGACAGGCTTCAGGTGAGGGATTTAGATCCATGCAGGACAGACAGTGCAATGAGGCACACCTGCTGGCTAAAGAACCAAACCAGAACACCTTTAATGAACAGTCAAGTGTATGAGCTACACACTGAAAAATTTTGCTTAAGACCATCCTAAATCCCAGCTTTTGCTGGCAGCAGGAGGGTGTGTGGGTACCTGTGGAGGGGGTGTGGCAGCAGCAGGGTTTCTGCACTGGGCAGATCTCCCACATGGTCCTTCCAGGAGGGTGCTTGTCTCAGGACCCAGCACACTGCCCATGGGATGCACTCCACAATTCCAACCACAGAAAGGAGCCCATCCTCCTGGGCCACAGCTCCAAGGGGCTGTGGAGGGGCCTGGCAAGCTGGTAAGTGACTAGTGGTGACAAAGATCAAATAACTCTGGTGGCTCTGGGGTGGTACAACAAGAGAATTACACAGCAGGCAATGGGTGACAAATTATTGTGGAAAATCAAGACTGGAGCAATCCTTCTTCCGTGTTACATCTCTCAGTAATGTTGTCTTATGTTCTGCTTCCCCAAAACCAAAGGATCTCCTAGCAGACAAATGCAGTTTCCTGGGACAATGGCAGCTGCTTTGTGGCTCCAGTGGGCACCAGCACTTAGGTGACTTGAAAAGTGAATCATGCAGGGGCATGTTAAATCCACTGTTCTGAATTTTCCTGTGCTTGAATTGTATAAATTGGATAAATTAATGCTTAATTAAAATACACCCAGATTATCCAATGTGTATTTTTAATAGGATCTAATTGTGGCATTTTGGGTGATTTTAATTTCTGATACATGAAGGAATAATCTGTAAACTAGTGCCTGTTAGACTACTGCCTGGTTACACTTGTTAAAATTTAGAGCAGCTTTACATCTGTGTGTGCTGCTGATGGTGGTGTCTCCTCCTGCAGAAGGACAGGCGGGTGCCAGTGGTGGATGCTCATCCAAGACACAGAAGATTTTAATCAGGGTCCTTTTCCCTGAATGATGGATAGAACAGCTCTGTGTGACATTTGGGGAGAAAGATTCCAGTGCCTCTCCTGTGGAGCCTGCACTTCCCAAAGATTATGATGCTCCTCAAAGCAACAGGTAAGAGCAAGTGCCCAGCAGAGATCTCAGCTGTGTGGGGCTCCCTCCCTACAGGCACCAGCAGTTCCTGTCCCACAGCGTGTCCAGAGATCCACAGGTCTCAGTGACTCACTGTGAAGCCATGGCAAGGTCTGGCCCCCTCCACTAATTACCCCCTGTTGCAGCAGCCCTCTTGTTAGAAATGAGCCCAGGCACAGACTTGTTTGTCACAGCATGAAAATGGTCCTGGTTTATTCCTCTTCACAGCTCAGCCATCCTGACCCAAACCATTTCCTGCCTCTGCCTGCAGCAGCTCCTGCTGTGGGTTTCCCTTGCAGCCTCTGCCTGCAGTGTTTCCTGCTGAACTCTGACTGCAGGGATTGGTGTGCGAACAGTGACTGCAGCTTTCACCCAGCCAGACTGTGACTGCAGGGATCAGTGTGCAGGCTGTGACTGCAGCTTTCACCCAGCCAGACTGTGACTGCAGGGATCAGTGTGCAGGCTGTGACTGCAGCTTTACCCAGCCAGACTGTGACTGCAGGGATCAGTGTGCAGGCTGTGACTGCAGCTTTCACCCAGCCAGACTGTGACTGCAGGGATCAGTGTGCAGGCTGTGACTGCAGCTTTACCCAGCCAGACTGTGACTGCAGGGATCAGTGTGCAGGCTGTGACTGCAGCTTTCACCCAGCCAGACTGTGACTGCA